>JAXCGZ010021828.1:2500-7500 GCA_037179515.1 Halocaridina rubra | reverse complement strand
CTTTGCATACTTTATCTATATGGGAATAAAAAAAACATGTAGTTATCAAAATGACTTCTTAGATTTTTTACTGTTTTGCTAGGTGTAATGATATTGCCGCCAAATTAATTGTTGTATTTTCTGGAATTTGTGCTATATGGAACCTTGAGCCAATAAACATGCATTGTGTTTTACTTTCGTTAATTAACAGCCCAATTTCTTGAAAATAGGTTTTAATTTTTGACAGGGTGTTTTCTGCTCTTAAGGTTAGCTCTGGGAGATTATTGATATCTCCACTAAGGAGTAGTTGAGTGTCATCTGCAAATTGTACGACTAGACAGTCAGAAATGAATGAAGATAGATCATTTACGCAAATAGAGAAGAGGATAGGACCAAGTACTGATCCCTGTGGAACACCATATGATACTTTTTTGGCATAGAGATAATGTTGTTAAGACGTATAGACTGTTTGCGATTAGATAGATACTCTCTAAACCAGCTCTGATCAATATTTAAGTTAGTACATTTGCTTATAAGAATATCATGGTTTACACTGTCGAAGGCTTTTGATAAGTCTAATAATACAAGCAGAGATATTTTTTTCATATCTATATTATTATAGATACAATTCGTAACTTTGAGCAGTGCAGCTTCCGTCGAGAGTTTCGGTTTGAAACCATGTTAGTAAATAGCTAATAGTCTATTTGACTCTAAATATGACATAAGTTGGCATGCAAATTTTTTTTCTAATATTTTAGAGAAACTGGGTAGCAGGAAAATGGGACGAGAGTTTGTCACATCTTCTCTGTCCCGCTTTTTATGCAGAGGTGTTACATGTGATTTTCTCCAAGAGTCAAGAAACCTTTAGTAACAATGGAAGTGTTCCTAATAACTAGAATATAAGATACAATCATTGGTAGAGCATCTTTGATGAACTGAAATGGTATACTATCTGGACCATAAGAGCCAGAGTTTCTTAGGCTCTTCATGGAAAGAATTAGGGTAGCACAATCAACAGGATTCAGCTTGAAGTACTCTCTTGTGTTTACATTGGAAGAATTGACATTTAAGTAATTATTCTTGTTCACTAAGTTGATGTTTTCTTGTGTTTTCTCATATGTATTTTACCCAACGTTAGCAAAATAGTTATTAAAGTTTTCCGCTTTGTCTCTAACTCCGTAATATTTTCATAACTTTCTAAGATAGTCTTTCCATATGGTATCATGCTTCTTATCACTTTCCATGTTGCCGCTGTATCATGTCTAGAGTCATTAAATTGTTTTTTGTAAAAGTCTTTTTTACTTATATCGGAGTCATATCATATCTATTCATTTTTAGCTCTTTTTGTATTTGATTTCTGATTTGGATTGCCCCTTTGATGTCATTAGTTAGCCAGGAGGCTGATGGGCGCATTATTTTTCTTGTTACAATGGGTGCACAACTATCTAAGCTTTCACGGAAGAATTTTGTTAGAATTTAAGCCTGCTAACCGACGTTATCTGTGTTTATTATACTATTAAGTACATATGTGTTATTGATTAATGCTTCACAAAAGATATCAGGGGAGTAATTTTTTAGACACCGGATTGTCTTGAAGAGAGGCTTACTTTTGGGCTTGTTTATGTTTAGCATAGCAATGTTGAGCTCGTGATCTGCAATTGGACAGGAAACTACATCCCAATAGGGCATACTTTCCACTTTATTTGTTATAATCAGATCTATTAGAGTTCTAGAACTAGGGGATATGCGGGTCGGTTTTGTTACTGTGTGTGTTAACATCACAGTGTTGATCACCCTTTTCATTTTGTTATCTGCTGAGAGCAAGTCATCATTAAAATCACCAAGTATGTATACAGGGATATAGCACACATAGATATTTCTGTATGTTTCTAGCAGATGACTGAATGAACTGGAAGGTGCTTTTGGGTGACGGTAAACACACCCTACAATAAAAGATGGATGTTTCTGATACTGCACATTGATCCATATATCTTCTAGCTCTTCAGTTTTTTCTAGACCTGTGGTTATTTCTGATGCACTAAGATAATTCCTAACATAAATACAAATCCCACCTCCTCGACCATGGTCATTGCGAAATATTTTAAATTCTGGGATATTCACATATTTATTTTCAGTTGTAGGAAGAAGCCAAATTTCACTTACACAGAGGATATTTATGTTGTAGTCTTTTGTTAGCATTATTATTACCTCAAAATGAGCAAGAAGGGGCTGAGCGTTCACATGTACTAATGCTACATTCTAACCATGTTTCTTCAGGGTGGTATCTGTAGTCATAGTTGTAGTCTGTTCTTGGGTTTGTCCTTGATTTGTTTCGACTGTATGATTTTGCTGGGAATTCATCATCATAGTGTGTTCTGGGGATAGCCCATGGATCCTGGTGTCTGTACCTGCCGTTGGATGGGTAACTCTGATTTGAGTACGTGCCGTGGTGTGATCGGGCCTTCCCAAAGTTTGTATGCCTAGGTGAGTGTCTAGGGTTGTAAGAACCATCTCTCCAGGAGAAGTCTCTTGTGGAGTGGATGGCGATAAGAGAGGTTTGTATTGTGTCTCTTTCTGTAGTCTCGCGGATAGGGGATCTTTTCATAAGCTCTTTGCTGTTTATCCCTGTATGACTGTAGTTTGGGATATTTTGTAGATAACCCAGGTTGTATTCACTGATTGCCCCCGCGAAATGGCTGGACAATCGTGCCTGTAGGCAATTGATTCAGTTTGTAAGGCACATATTCAAATTCTTTCGATATCGTTATTGCGAAGGAGACCCAATTTGGTTTGGGAGAAAGCTCCTTAATCAAGATTTCTTCAGAGGGAATGCCTTGATTTTGTCAATATATTACGTATCTCTCTCTCAAAGGGGTTGCTAGGAATGCTCATATATATATATTTGAGCTGTAATCCTTGCACTTGCATTATTGGGTAACTGTGGCTGTGGGGCAGAGGACTTCGATGGAATGTTTAGATTAGAGACTGCTTCTATATTGTCTTTTATGTTTTCTTCACAGTTTTCCAACCTATTGCTGGGTGGGTTATTTGTGCTGGATGGTGTAATTTGGTTGTCATGGTTAGTGATAGTTGTTGTGTTTTTAGGAGCAGTGGAGAAGGGCTCTGTATCTTCTTTGCTGTTTTGCAACCCTTTACCGGGTTGGTTATTTGTGCTGGAAAGAATCTTGTTATGGTTAGTGCCTTTTGTTGTGTTGTTAGGAGTAGTGGGGAAGGACACTGTTGTTTCTTCACTATGTTGTAATTATATTTACTATTTTTTTTGTGCTAGATGGTGTATTCAAGTTGTCTTGTTGACTATGACTTTTAGCTGGATCTACATCTTCTTCACTACCACTGTCACATTCGTCTTTCAATGCACTGAAGTAATTGTGAGTAGAGACAGAAAACCTAGTTTGCAAAACCTGAGGGTTGTTGATAGAAGGGACGTCATCATTGTTAGGTGACAGCACTGAATTGAGAGGTGGAGATGTTTCTATTAGCAGTTTCAACCTAGAATTATCTCTTTTAAGTAAGACAATGTCTGATTTAGCAATCCCACCTTGTGTTGTAAAGCTTTCACCTCTTCAGCATCTGCTTCCAAAATTCTCATCTTATCTGCAAGACTTTCTATCATTCGATGTAGGTCTCCTAGGTCGTGTGTTTTGTCAAACTCTATTGATTTTGCAACCGAAGTTTGAGATTGAAAGAGTTTGTCAAGTTCTTCATTTATTGAGATATTCAGGACACTTGCGCTAAAAGTGATTATATTTGAAATTATTTCTTTTTTTACTTGCCTTTTAATGATGCGCTTACCACTCGAAAGGTCATAAAGGTCAACTTTTTCCGTTGAGGATATTCTGGTGTGAATGGGAGGGTAACTATGGTATGAGGGGAGCTGCAGGTTCACCCAAGAAAGGTCCTTTTAAGGTCGGTTGCGAGAGGATGTTGTTGAAATCGGTAACACTGGGAGAGACGCTCTCAACGGTTTCTGAGATGTTATAAGATTATTAATGAATTTTTTTTGTATTTTTTTAAACACTAACGTTGTAATAATCACTCCTACTTAAATTTGAAGATTTATATTTGAGTATGCTTTTGTTAATTTTGTAGCTGTCAATTTAAACTCTGTCACTTGATAAACTCAGTATTATCGGGAGCTCAAAGCATACACGTCCTCCCCCAACAGAGAGAGAGAGAGAAAAAAAAAGGGAGAGAGAGAGAGAGAGAGAGAGAGAGAGAGAGAGAGAGAGAGAGAGAGAGAAAGAGAGAGAGAGAGAGAGAGAGAGAGAGATAGAGAGAGAGAGAGAGAGAGAGAGAGAGAGAGAGAGAGAGAGAGAGAGAGAGAGAGAGAGAGAGAGAGAGAGAGAGAGAGAGAGAATATTCTTTTCTCTCATAATGCAACTTGAAAATCATGCTGATTTTTATTCAAACCCATAGCATGTAAATAGTTCATCAGTGTAGATAAAGCGTTACTGATTGTACCAATGAAAATCTTAAAGGAAGTAAGAAAATTCTCAGCTAACTTCTGGAGCTAGGAAGTGAAGATACTCTTCTGAATGTCTTGATATATTTACTTCCATTTCCCAACCTTGCTCGTGGCTTGTTTTCACATTTAGTTCTCCCCCTTGTTCTATAGGCATATTTAATATTATGGAACTATATTATTCCTTCATCTTGTTCCTGGGCATAGAGTGTTAATTCCTAATAGTTGATACTTAAAGTAACTGGAAGAAACCTGTTTATCTCTTCACGCTTGCTTTTGGGTCTTGTGTAATGAAATCTTAAAATGTACGCATTTTGCAGAACATTCCAGGCAGATTTAGTGCTGATTATCTAATAGATAATTTTCTTAAACTTGCAAGAATTTTCTAAAAATCTTTGGAGTGTTTTTCGACTCAAGAATTGTCACGAATGTAGAATATATTGAAATTTTTAAAAATATTTTAGAATTGTCTAGAATTGCCCATAGTAATATACAGGGGGCCGATTTCTTAAACAGTGTAAACCTTGGATACCATATT
>JAXCGZ010021827.1:25000-28331 GCA_037179515.1 Halocaridina rubra | reverse complement strand
TTACAAAAGTAGTTTTTACAGTTACATAAAAAAAAACTCACATAAGAATTTATTTCCAAAACATCTAATTAGTTAAAAAAAAAATAACTTTGTATGTCTTAGTAATAAGATTGTGTTATGAAAGTATATCTCAAAAATTAAATCATTTTTAGAATTTCATCTAAATATATTTTTTAATACGTCGGTCTAATTATAGATTTTTTTTTTTTTTAAGAAAAACAGAAATAGCTTTGGAGTGCGAGTAAAAATCAAATGGTCTTGAAATAGCGTTTTAAAATCATATTGGTTTTGAAAAGAAGAAAAAGTTTCAATAGTGCCATCTAGAAATTAAACTGCTTCTTGGAAGAGCCATTTAAACATAAACAAAACAAAAATTTAAAGGAAGAAAAATAGCGTATCTAAAATTTCGAATTGGTGTTTTGAAGAAGAAATGTAGGTTTGGGAGCGTATTACAAAAATCAGATTGTGCTTAAAAAAGTGCTTCAGAAAAATCGAATTGGTTTTGAAAGAGGAAAATGAGCTTTGAAGGTCACTATTAAGGTGCTAGGCAACTGCCCACGGAAAAATTGCCCCTCCACACAACTGCCTCTTGATACCTTCTCCCTGGACAGTTGCCCCCCTAAACAAGTTGGTTTCGGTTTTACGTCACGAACTCCCTTTTCTACCAAGGGCTAGGACGGTTGCCTCTTGCGAAGGACTTGTTTTGGCAGATGTAATCGTTACCCTGAGTGTATGCCCTTACTAACCTCAGACCGTGACGGGGCGCGAACCCTCGACCTGAGCCTCAGAGTCGCGGACACTACGCTTGAGCCACGGCTACTACTTTTCATATATCCTAATTATAAAGTTAAAAAAAAAATTTCTTCTGTCTTGGGTTACCTTTAACCTAATCTAACCTAACCCAGCCTTGAAGATAACGAAATAAAGATATGGATATAATTATGTTAGTGTTAACGTAACCCAACGTAACTTAACCTCACCTCACCTAACTTGACCTAATCTAGTCTCTCCTAACCTAAGTTAGCCATGCAGATAACTAAGAAAAAAAAATGATGAAAATTATGATAAAAAAGTACTTGATTTGGAGGTGATTGTCGGGGGGAAAATGTGTAGGATACAATTTTCCCTGGGGCTGTTGTCGGAACACCCACTATTAAAAATCGTGTTGGCTTTAGTATATGAATATCATCATGTATTTTGGACGTGTTTTTAAAAAAACCAGTTGGTTCTTAAGATGGAAACTCAAAACCAAAATTTAGCATTATGGCTGGAGTATCATTGAGGAATGCATGATTTACTCAAGTTACAACACACCATATTTCAAATATATCCTTTGAAGAGTGTATAGAGGGAGCTTCTCCAATAGAGAAAGATGGGAAGAGACCTGTTACTTCCACTGTCTCAAATCAAATATCTGAAGCATTGTGTCTTGTGACTTGAGTAAAACGTACGTTTATCTCTCTCTAGCACTACGTTATATATATATATATATATATATATTATATATATATATAATATATATATATATATATATATATATATATATATATATGTATGTATGTATGTATGTATGTATAGATAGATAGATAGATAGATATAAATAGGTAGGGTAAAGTTGCTTTTTACACAGCTGTGATTCCTTACACGCACGCACGCACGCACGTTCGAAATAAAGTTACTTTTTTTATAGTGGAAAAATGATTCGATTTAGATATTTATAACTCGACACACTCATACACGCACAAACATGTATTGATGAGGAATCTATTCATTGCATGATACGCGGATTTAGTAGGGTAGTGGAGGAGAGAAGATAGGAGTTGTTATTTTAAGCTATAATTAACTGTAATAGTGAGAGAGAGAGAGAGAGAGAGAGAGAGAGAGAGAGAGAGAGAGAGAGAGAGAGAGAGAGAGAGAGAGAGAGAGAGAGAGAGAGAGAGAGAGGAGAGAGAGAGAGAGAAGTTGAGAAAGATGTGTAATTTAAAATCCAGTAATTAACTGTAATTTAGAGAGAGAGAGAGAGAGAGAGAGAGAGAGAGAGAGAGAGAGAGAGAGAGAGAGAGAGAGAGAGAGAGAGAGAGAGAGAGAGAGAGAGGAAATGAAGATATATAGAGAGGGAGAGAAAGAGTGATGGATATTGTAAGGAAAAAAGGAAGAAGGTTCTCTCTCTTTAATTGAGAATCAATGCACCAGGAAGAGGGATTGCTTAGCCTCCTCCTCCTCCTTCTACTCTTTCTCTTCTTATAAGGTATGAGGAAGAACATAAGTGATGGATATTGCAAATGTGAATAAATGTAAAGTAGTTTTCTACATAATAATTAAAGTCATATATGTTATAGGATAGGTTCATGCCTCCTCCTATTCCTCCTCCTCCTCCTCCTAAGTTATTAAGAAGAAAAAAGTAATAGATAATGAGTAAAAGTAGAAAGGAGTATGTCTTTCCCTCCTAATTTGAGATTGGATTATCTAGAAGGAGAGATACCTTCCTCCTCCTCCCTTTCTTTTTTCTTCTTCCTCTTCTTCTTCGATTTTTCTTCTTCTTCTTCCTCTTCTTCCATTTTTTCTTCTTCTTCTTCTTCTTCTTCTTCTTCTTCTTCTTCTTCTTCTTCTTCTTCTTCTTCTTCTTCTTCTTCTTCTTCTTCTTCTTCTTCTTCTTCTTCTTCTTCTTCTTCTTCTTCTTCTTCTTCTTCTTCTTCTTCTTCTTCTTCTTCTTCTTCTTCTTCTTCTTCTTCTTCTTCTTCTTCTTCTTCTTTCTTCTTCTTCTTCTTCTTCTTCTTCTTCTTCTTTTCTTCTTCTTCTTCTTTTCTCTTTTTCTCTTTTTCTTCTTTTTCTTCTTTTTCTTCTCCTTCTTCTTTTCCTTCTTTTCCTTCTTCTTCTTCTTCTTCTTCTTCTTCTTCTTCTTCTTCTTCTTCTTCTTCTTCTTCTTTCCTTCTTCTTCTTCTTCTTCTTCTTCTTCTTCTTCTTCTTCTTCTTCTTCTTCTTCTTCTTCTTCTTCTTCTTCTTCTTCTTCTTCCATTTTCTCCTTCCCCTATTCCTCCTCCCCCTTCTTCTTCTTCTTCTCCTCCTCCAGATAAGTGTGCGTAATTGGGAGGAACGAGAGCCCAGCTATAATTCTTAATTAAAGGGCATCAATTGTGAGGCAAGGCAAGTCACGAATAGGAGGAAACTAAGCATTTTTATTTTTATCTTTGAGGCACTGAGCTCTTGGACAGGTGCGAGTTGGAATTTCCTGGGGTGCGGGCCCGATTTCTTAAACAGTGTAAGCCTAGGATACCATATTGTTAGTTAGCTAGACACACACAAATGGATTTCATAAACGCATCTGACGCAG
>JAXCGZ010021827.1:10000-15000 GCA_037179515.1 Halocaridina rubra | reverse complement strand
CCTGACACCTAAGCGTCTCCAATTATCCCGGCTAGGAACCGGCGCCAAATTGAGCTGGTTGGAATCATGCTTTTGATATATTCTACGGTGATAAAATCCTGGAATATAATGCAGTGGTTTGTCGCATGGCTGATTCCTTGAAGTGAGTCCTTGAGAGAATGTCTGATCATTTAGTGATTAGATTTTGTTCTAGTCTTATTTCCATATTCCCACCCTTACATCAAAGCCTCTCCACTTATCATAACTGGGAATCAGTGCCAAATTGTGCTGGTTTGCGCAGCCCTGTTGTTGGATTAGCGCATGTTTCATCTCGGTATGGAACAAGTACCAAATTGAGCTGGTTTAGTCAGCCCAGTGGTTGGATACGCACATGGTTTAACTTAAAGTTTGGAACCTCAGCAAGTTGAGTTGGCCTGCTCAGGTAAGTGACTGGAATTATGACATATTTTTTCTTGTAGTGATAAAACACAGTGTCGATTCCCGCGAAACCGACCAGTCCTTGAGAGAATATCTCATGAGGTCTTTTCCTACTACAGGAAGAGATTGATAGGCTGAATGTCAAAAGAACGAAGAAATGGCGACTCTGTTTAATTTGGAGTTAATTGAGGCCATGTGATGAAAGGCAACATTACTGACAGTAATTTACTGGCACTAATTGTGATACATCTTTTAGGTTTTTTGTTTATGGTCCTTAGTCGTTGCTTCCTGGGTCGTCGTCCAAGTAGTTTCTTTCTCAGGATTCTTCCTGAGACTCCCCATCTCTTCCTGTCCACAGTCGTATCTTCTTGGGTCTTCATCCATTTATCCTCCGTCATTTTTCCCACTCTACCACAGTAATTTCTTTCCCAGCATTTCTCCAAAAAACCCCCATCTTCTTTTTCTCTCTCTTGTAATTTCATCCTCAACGTTCCTCCATGTTTCCCTCCTATTTAATATTTCCTTGCTCCTCTTCCATATATTCTCCATCTTCTTTTCCTCTCCCTACCATTAATTTTTTATGCAATATTCTTCCTATAACTCTCCGTCTTCTGTCCCTTTATTCCAGTAATCTTTCTTCAACATTCCTCCGTAACTCTTCCATCTCTTGCCCCTCCTCTCCAGTTTTCCTCCTTACACCTTCCATCTCCTCACCCCTTTTAGTAATTCCATCCTCCACGTTCGTCCAGCTCCTTTCCATCTGCCAACAAATTCCCTCTACTATTCCTCGATATTTTCTTCGTCTCCCCTCCTTTTTCCACTCCCTCAATTCCAGCCGCAATCTTCATCCATCTCCTCTCCTTCCTCCTATCAATATCCTCTTCACCATTCCTCCATACATCTTCAATCTCCTTAATTTCTTCCATAATACTTCCTCAACCTTCTTCCAGACACCTTCCTTCTCCTAACCTTCTCCTATTTATAATTTTTTCCCTTTCACACCTCAACGAGGTTGTCTTTTGTTGGTTTCCAGACAGTGGCCGTCTTAATTTGAAGCATTTTTGTCGCATTCCTTAACCCTAGAGGTGTGGTTCCCAACCTTTTCTATATTTGATTAATGTTCGTATTCCCTTGCAAAAGTAATATCCCATTCGAAAATAAATACCATGTGCAGTGCTGTTGATGAACAAACGAACAAGCAAGCAAACAAAACAAAAAGTTTAATGCCGTGCTACCTCTTTATCGGATCCCCTTAAATTACGTTCATACCTCGCGGGGGTACGGGGACCCCTAGTTGTTAACACCCGCCCAGTGAATAACTAAAGTTCTCTCTCTTTGACCTTGAGATGTCTGTGGTAATTCATGTACTTCTGAAACCGCAGATCAGCAGCACGTACTATCCGAACTATCACTATTTTGTCTTGAGATTGTGTAAAGGAAACAGTTTTACTAGTGAGGGGGGGATTATCCTGATTAGTGAACACAGGGAGGGATTATCTTTACTAGTGATCACTTAATAGGATTATTATTATTATTATTATTATTTTTTTTTTCGTTTTGTCACTTAGTTTCAATATATGGCTGAACACAGATGGCTTGAAGCTAAGGAATTAAGGCTGGATGCCCTTCCTATTTCCCCGCAGTAGGCTCGAACTTTTGTCCATCACTTCTACACTACGTCGATCCCGGATAGGATTATCTTTACTTGGTAAAAATATATGTGAAGACGTTTGTGCCTAAATATATACTCTTTACCATCTATATGCCAGATTGATACATTATCAAAACTGGAAACATGACATATATTTCCGTCCTTGATCAGGGTTCGAACCTACAGCGCTCTTGAGAAACCATCATTGTGAATAACCGTTACAGACTGTACCACTGAGTGTGTCTGTAGAAATAGGAAAGCACTCTACTAACTGCTAGAGAAAGGAAAGCACGCAGTGCTGAATGTCCCTGTTCATTTTACTCTCTCTTCCCAACTTTATTCGTGGCATGGTTTCCAAATTAATTCAAATCCTTATTTAACAGGTATCTACAGTGAAAAATAAACATTATCAAATGTGAAATCAGGAAATCTACAACACATGACAATCCATCAGTGTGCGTAAAGCGCTCTCGACTATACCAATGAAGCTGTTAAAAGAAATGGGAAACTTTTCAGCTTACTGCTAGAACTAGGGGATGAGCTCACAGACTACTGAAAGTCTCTTCCACTTCCCAACCTCACACTAGAGGTGTTTTCGCATTTACTTCTTCAAATATATGCTGTGATGTGCACATATGCATATTGTGTTCTCCTGACCACGTTTCGAACCTGTATTGCACATGACAATACTCATAGTGCATAGGGAGTACCACTCTCAACTGCTCTGTTCATCTTGCTCCCGCCCCTGGCTTATTTATATATTTAGTCCAAATCCTCAGAATAATTTGTACCTGAAAATAATGAAAATCACAGTTATCTAATGAGAAAATTGACATGACATGAAGATAATTTTGACTGTCAATCCTAACATGACATGACATTCTGTGACGTGATAATGAAAGTGTCATGTCATAACTCATATCTAACGTGATTTTCGTGTTTTGTTTCGACTTTGAATGACATTATTATTTTAACGCTAATATTTCCAGCGACTGAGGGCGCGAGCCAGGTCAGCTCGGTGCCGCTCCCAAGCCTGGATTAGTGGAGATGGTTGGTGCCAGGAAGGGCATTATCTGGCTGCTTAACTCTGAGCCTATGCTAACCCTAGTCGCCTAGAGACTGGTGAGAAACAGCGACCCCATATGAACATAAACACTGGTGTAAAAGATGACCATTATAAAGATTGTTAATAGCTGGTCTAGGGACCTTCATTAGATAATTTGCTTCACCTCCCTTATAATAATAATAATAATAATAATATTAATAATAATAATGATTGATAGATGATTGATTCGGTTTTACGTCTCGAACTCCCTTTTCTACTAAGGGCTAGGACGGTTGCCTTCTTGCGAAGGACTTGTTTTGGCAAATGTAATCGTTACCCTGAGTGTATGCCCTTACTAACCTCAGTCCTTGACGGGGCGCGAAGCCTCGACCTGCCGACACAAATAATAATAATAATTTATAATGATAATGATAATTGTTATTATTATTATTATTATTATTATTATTATTATTATTATTATTATTATTATTATTATTATTATTATTATTATTATTATTATTTCATTCTCATGCTCTGCTTGTAGTAGGACGCGACTAAAAGTGGTACGCCTGGTTGTGAGAAAAAGAAAAAATATAAATAACCAATACTGCTCATATCCCGTTTGTCTCGTAGAAAGGTACTAAAAGAGATAAACGACATGCAGATATGCTCTTTTTTCATCATTCTTGTAAACCAGTAAATAACTGAATAATTAAATAAACAAATTATTAATATATTTAATCTTTATTTTTTCATGAAGGAGACTCCCTTGTTCTTTCGTGAACCTGACCTTTGGGCGTTTGATTAGTTAAATTCTAAAGAATACCATTCTTAGGTCACAAGCATCTCCTTAAGGTCAACACGTGACCTCTTTGGCTCAACATGTCCTTTTTATGCCCTCTTTTTCTATGGGAAAGTGTACGCGGGCACTCTGCTCTTTGAATGTTTACGTTACATATAAAGTTTTACCATATTCATATTAACTATTTATTATTGCTATAATTTAATTTATTATTTATTTTATCTGAAATAATTGCAAATTACATTTTCATATACATTTGTAAAGATAAACGATTATAGATCAATCATTTATATCGTAAATGAAAATTGTGACTGCAGCTTATTGGAATAGGGTGATGTCCTCAAGATAATTTTTGGACATCCTTGAAGGCTGAAGACACCAAACCACACCCTGGAGTTGAAAGGGTACCCTTTTGATACAGAAAGTTAACCCTTTTTGAGTCAAAGGCCACAGTTGTCCAAACTAAATGTCAGTCCTTGCACGTGGACCAGGAATATGTCAGCTGAAGGCTTGCTGTGGTCTGGTGACATTTCTTTTTTTTATTATTATTATTATGATTGTGATACTGGGATGGGCAAAGAAAATTGACCTCATTTTGCTCGGGCTCCAAGAATGCATTTAAGAAAAAGTAGCTCCTTACGGACAATTCACAAATAAGAGAATGATAAATTATTAAAGAAAAAAAAACAGCCTGACAGAATAATCTGAGCAATGAAGATCTTGATATATGGCAGACTTATGCCCTTAGATGGTGATGAATCATCATATTGAAGGAAGAAAAGTCTTAAGCATTAGGAAAGACAGAAGCAGGACGAGAGTTCCAGAGTCAGTAAGTGGAAGAAGTAGGTACTGTACCAATCAATCGTCGAACATGTATGATGGGATCGCTTGGTGTGTTATACGCGACCTCACCCCTGGAAGAGGGATGCAACTTGCCAACTCATCAGGGCGGCAACGGAAGTAGTACCGATAAAAAGAGAGAGATATGACACCTTCCGGCGAAGAGAAAGAGAATCGAGATAAGAAGTAACATCAGGATTGTTAATGAGTTTGATGGCCTTTGATTCAACCTGTCGAAGAGATAA
>JAXCGZ010021827.1:0-2500 GCA_037179515.1 Halocaridina rubra | reverse complement strand
TTGATCTAGTGTTCACAGATAATGTGTTGGATATTGAAAATATTGAGTATGAACCACCAATTGGAAAGAGTGACCACTGTGTGTTGTTGATGGAGTATATCATTGAAGATATTCTTCCTGAGAGTAGAGGCACTGAGGACATGAGGAGGAACTATCGGAAAGGAGATTACATCAAAATGAATGAGCTTTTTGCAGTTATTGACTGGAGAACCTTATTTTACAACAAATCTGTACAAGAAATGTATGACATCTTTTGTGAGAAATATGGGAAGATAGTAGATTGCTGCATACCTGTCACCAAAGTAGGTGTAATTCATGCCAGAGAGAAATGGTTCGATAATGGGTGTAAAAGAGCTAAGGAGTGGAGAGACAAATGCTGGAAAAGGTATAGGAGGAGAAAAAACATAAATGCCTGGCAAACCTACAAAAGAGCAAGAAATGACTACCTAAGTAAAAGGAGAGAGGCAGAGATAGATTATGAGAGGGACATCACCAGGAAGGCTAAAGAAAATCCCAAGCTTTTCCACAGCTTTATCAGAGAAAAACTGAAGGTAAAAGAACAGGTTTTAAGGCTAAAGAGAGCGGATGGAAGCATCACTGAGACGGACGAAGAGATCTGCAAAGAATTGAACAAGGAGTTTCAGTCAGTATTTACAGTAGAAAATACCCCACCCCCTCAGATTGCAGTGATAGAAGCTCAAGGGCCGGTATTAGAGAACATCAACCTTACAGCCACAGAGGTATGCAAAGCGCTGATGGATTTAGATGTTCATAAAGCTACAGGTCCTGATGACATATCCCCTCATGTGCTTAAAAAATGCGCAAACACAATATCAGTGGCACTAAGTATCATATTTAAGGAGTCACTGGAGTCGGGGGAGATTCCAAGATGCTGGAAACAAGCAAATGTGATACCTATCTTCAAAAAGGGAAGGAGGGATACGGCTCTGAACTATAGGCCAGTTTCCTTGACCAGCATAGTTTGCAAAGTTATGGAGAAACTACTAAGGAAACATATCTCTCTTCACTTGGAATCCTTCAACTTTTTGTCAGTGAGGCAACATGGCTTCAGAGAAGGTAGATCAACAGTAACAAACTTATTAGAATTTTATGATGAGGTAAGCCAAATCTTACAGGAAAGAGAGGGCTGGGCAGATTGCATATTCCTAGACTTCCAGAAAGCGTTTGACACTGTTCCACATGGGAGACTTATTAGGAAGCTGCAATCAATGGCTAGAATAGGTGGAAATGTCTTGGAATGGATAAAAACTTACTTAGAAGGAAGGGAACAGAGGGTTAGAGTAAGACACTCAGTGTCTGAATGGAGAAGAGTTAGTAGTGGAGTTCCACAGGGTTCAGTTTTAGGGCCACTTTTGTTCCTTGTATATGTAAATGACCTACCAGAGTCTGTAAATTCATTCATGAATATGTTTGCAGATGATGCAAAGATTGTGAAGAAAGTAAAAAACGAGAAGAATGGTAGAGAACTTCAGGAGGATCTAAATAATCTGCATGAGTGGTCAGAAAAGTGGCTAATGAAATTCAATACCTCAAAATGTAAGGTAATGAGAATGGGTACAAGTGCAAGAAGGCCCAAGCTTGACTACTCGGTGGCTGGAGTACAACTTCAAGAGACAGAAAATGAGAGAGATCTAGGAGTAAACATACTGGCAGATTTGTCTCCAGAAATACATATAAATGGCGTAGTAAGGGCAGCATATGCATTCTTATCAAATGTAAGGGTAGCCTTCAGGCACATGGACAAGGAAATGTTCAGAAATATTTATGTAACCTATGTGAGGCCAAAACTCGAATATGCAGCCCCCTTTTGGAATCCGCACTTGAAAAAGCACATAGCTAAGCTTGAAAAAGTTCAAAGACATGCCACGAAACTGGTGCCAGAAATACGCAATCTCGGTTATGATGAGAGGCTGAGGGAATTAGACTTGCCATCACTCGAAGCTAGAAGAGTAAGGGGGGATATGGTGACAGTCTTTAAATTCCTTCATGGTTATGATAGAGTGGATAGGGATCGATATTTCGATATGGCTGGCTCTAGAACTAGAGGTCATAGTTTGAAGCTTCGTAAGAAAACTTCTTTGCAGGATGTAAGGAAATACTTTTTCAGTGTAAGAGTAGTTGATAATTGGAATTCGCTAAGCGAGGAGGTAGTTAATGCTATCTCAATCCATAGTTTTAAGGACAGGTACGATAAGTATCACTAAGTCTAAAATGGAACCGATCAGGAGACGGGAAGATACGAGCTTTGGGCTCTTTCCCGTAAACACAATTAGGTAATCACAATTAGGTAATCACATACACACCGCGCGCTCAGTGACACACGGAACTGCTCCTCTTAAATTTTTTATTGTTTCGAGTGACTAAGTGCTTAGTGGAAAACTTTACCATAATTTCCCTAAATCTGAAATCTTGCAGAGTATTGTGAGTACAAAACTTATATTTGTTGTATGACGAGACTGTCCAAAATATTAAAGGAAAA
>JAXCGZ010021826.1:0-28377 GCA_037179515.1 Halocaridina rubra | reverse complement strand
TTAAAGATAATTCATATTACAAAGTTCAACACTGCCACAGTAATACTACACTTTGCATTCAACATTCTGAACCCAATAATCAGTAGAGATCTACACATTGCCACAGCGATGGATACCTATGCTTGAATACTGTGTTACACAGAGTATGAATGAGGTGAGGTTGAAAGGTTTGATAATGATCGCTCTAAATGACATATGGACAACCTTTTACAATCTCCTAGAAATATATTTCATCTTAATTTGGGCCAAAGGCTCACTTCAAATTGTCCAAAAAACTTACATGGTATTCTTTGCTGGAGCAAATATATATTGGTAATATTTAAAGAAAATGAAATGAAGAAATTAAATCTGCCATGATGATCAGACTTAATTATTGTATTTGTTTTATATAAATATTACACGAATAAAACTGCTGTAGCTAGAAATATTATGAAAATACTTACATTATGTATATTATTTCAATGCAAAAGACCTTGGAAAGCTAGATTGTCTCATACACCGAATCATTTTCTGTGAAATACTCCCCATAAAAGTTTGTTGGACACAGAGAAGTTAGATCAGGGGAATTAGGACAGAATGACCTTCCTAACATCCACAATGGGCTCAAACCCTTATCAGTTGCCTGTCAACTCACATGTGCATTACCACTGAGCCACTGTGGCCCTATAGATGGTCTAATGTGCTAATGATCCAGATTCAAATAGTTAAAGAATCCACTGCCACAGGAGACAGACGAGGGAAACATTTCTTTGTGCCACCTTTTTACACGCATTTTCACTAAGTGTTGACTAAAATAGTCAGGGGGCAAAAAGCCACAATATCAATTTTTCTTGCCACATCATAACTGTCAGAGAGTGCAAGAAGGGCACAGTATTAAAATGGATCCATGTACCCTCCACTTTTGGAATAAAGGCAACACCTTATGTGGCATCAGTAAAAATAAATAATAATTTCATGGTCATGAACTAAACTATGATGTACAATAAATCAAGCCATTGTAAGGTAAATGGAAAGGCTCTGATCATGGTATCAAAAGAAAAAATAAGAATAACTCTGGATTGAATATATGCACTAACAAAGAGGTCTAAAAGAGGGTATCAGGGCAACTGCCTCTTGGACAATTGCCCCCAGTTCACACCCCACTGATTCTCCAATAAGGAGAATCGTTCAGTAATTAGAATTAGGTTAAGTTAGGCTAGGATAGAATTTGCACTGTAGGGAATTTAGATTTAAGATATAAATTGGAAGCAATGAAAATATCCTAAGTAGTTGTCCAAGAAGTAACTGTCCTAGAACCTTATGAATACAGATAATCACAGTATTATTTTAACACATCCTTACCTGGTGGCAAACGTATGGCCAACTGTGTCCTTGACGTGAACAACATCAAAACTTCCAGCGTGACGCTCACGAGACACAATGGTACCCACTCGACCCAAGTTACGACCTCCGGTGATCATACACAAGTTGCCTGAAAAATACAAGTCTTGGATAAAATCTAGCAGATGTTATAAAGATCAATAACCCTCAGAACCTAATGTACAGTTAACTAACCCCATAAATTGTTAGGTTACGTGACTTGCCTCGTAAATATGAATAACCCTAGAGCACCTGGAGTAACTCTTCTTTACAAAATTCAAATTATCTATCAATCACATACAATAACTACTTGCATACTCAAAAGAAGTTCTAGATTACAATTAAATGTAAGTCACAAAAAGTAGGGAAGATTACACAAGAAATCGAATTTTACCTGCTAAGCAGGGACTAGGTATAGTGTCCCAAGTATAAATTACAAATAACTTCATTGATTCGTGTAACTCTTTGATTTGTTTATTGCTAGTCAAATCAAAATATAAAGCAAGTTACCCAAGAGAGAACAACAGCAAGAGAATAAATATACAAGGCACATAAGTCTTACGTCAGCTACTACCATACTATAACAAATTGGTTCTTTTTACAATTAGGCAAGCATTCACTGAGCACAGGTGTTGAAAAAGAAGCGAAGTAAGACACAAGGCTTCATGGAAACGAAGCCAATCATCATCTCTTTCCTGGTAAGGAAAGAGATTCAAAGAGAAAGGACCACTTTCCTTTTTAGTCATATTTACAAGCATATTTACACATCTACACCACTGATATCAATTCCCATTATGGGGATGGGAACAGACAGGCTGGAGCTAAGAACTTAAGGCTGGATGCCCTTTCTTACACCCAGCAGTGAGTTCAATTGCAGGTCTGTCATTTCCAGAGTTGAGTGCCCTAATCAGTGCTACTGTAATCCCTCCTACAAGCAGAGAATGATGAGGTTTGTTGCTCCCCGAGTCGAGTGCTGTTACTACTGCCGTGCTACCACATGAACTCTGACAAACTGGAAATAAGTAGTTAACTATGTCGTCCTTCACGATCAAGAAAAGAAGATAACAATTAAAATAATTACTTACCAGTTTCAAATTTGATGAAATCCTTCATTTTTCTCTTCTCCAAATCGAAAAGGATAGAATCGTTGACCTTGACTAAAGGATCGGGGTAACGCAGAGTGCGTCCATCTGAGGTCACAATGAATGGAATTCCCTTTGGGCCCACTGACACTTTCTTTACCTTGCACAGCTTGTACTGGAATCAAAGGACACACAAGTGAGAAACTGGATGCATGTTCATAAAACACTGACAGTATGTAAGAAAACTACACAAAAATATTACAGTATTCATAGAAAGAATGCAAAACCATAGAAAAACTATGTTAATCTGTTCTTTATACCCACAAAGGCACTTTTTGTTCATCAAAAGTCAATGGTCTAACATTAAATATAATTTAAAAGAATAATTATTAGCTATTATCACATCTCTAAGCAGAAATTTCAATCACAAAGTTAGAGGTAGCAATTGTCTCCAAACCTCTGCAAACTTGGAAGGAATAAAAATACTGATAAAAATGCCAAAGTTCACAGAAACAATATGAGGATAAACAGGTCTCTCCTGTACATTTGTAACTCAAAACGAAAAAATAAAGCATCCTACAGATTCTTTTTATAAACAAAATCCATAATCCATCTTGTAAAGAGGAGGTGGCTGAGTCAATGTAAAACCCTTGACACTCCATGGAAAGAGGAGGTGGCTGAGTCAAAGTAAAACCTTTGACACTCCATGGGTGGAAAATACATTTCATCCCCTCACAACGCCCCATTTGGTCGACTTTTACGAAACGCATGGAAACGGGAGGTATTCTTGCCCCCTAATCCTAACAAAGATAAAAATCACCCACAATCACAAACACTCCCCGAGAGCTCTATGGGAAAGCCAGAGAATGACAGTGGCCCTCCTTAGGGATTCAGGGCTGTTTTGCAGGGCATCTTAAGGAATAACAACAACCACCGGCATGCATGATACAGCTTGTCCCTGAGGCGCATAAGGCATCCTAAAAATCAACACAGGACACCCAATAAACCTCAGAAATCAGTCTACCAAACAGCTTAATAAAGAACCTAAAACATCAGTTCCTTAGGGTTGTACTGTTCGGCCATAGTTAAGACGTAAATACATTTCCAACCTTTGAAGCTCCCTTTTTATGGTCCTATATGACACTAATTTTCAAGGACTGTTGCCAGCCCAGTTTTTTGCCTTTAAAGATGTAAGATTCTCTTTATCATTCTATCTGAAGAAGGTTTGACACTAAAATATACAAGACAAAAGGAAGTTGACTACACTGACATATGGAATAATGCCAAAGCTGCAACTTAAAGACAAAGAAAGAGACTATAAAAACGTTAAAATTATACAAAATGGTACAACTCAAAACTGCAAGACTGAGTAGTCCCATTTCATATTTTTTTTTCTATCTTTTTCTCCTTCCTTACTAAGTTGCTTCTCCAGCTGAAGCCAACTGACTTAGTCTTCGACTTTTTCCAACTGGACTTGTTTGGCATATAATAATAATAATTATAATAATAACAATGACTCAGGATACAAATGTTATCCAAAACAAATGGGCAAATGCAATAACATCTGTCCAAATGTACAAGATATTTTTATCTGCCGAGCTTCTGCCATGGGAGGCCATATTGAACAACCCATATCGTGACTCGGTTTAGTAATACACGTAAGTAGCAAAACTCTAGTACATAACTTAGCGCATTCCTTATTCATTAAGGTTGACACCAATCTGCCCATGTAAAAATGGTGCTTTATAGTGAATAAAAAAATAAATAAATAAATAAAAATTCACGTACCAGTGGTATTCAAAACTTACAGATGATGAATGTAACTAAGAGAGTTTAAGCTGTTTACTGGGGAGGTTACTGCTTTCGCTGGACACCACAGTAGGGGGTTGGGGCTTGCACCAGCTGATGCCCGCTAGAACAGGAGTGATGCCCCTGACAGGAGGACTAAAACCCAGCAAACTTTAACTAATGATGTGGGGTTGTTTAAATGTAAGTAAGAGTGTGGAGTAGTTTCAATGTGACGAAGGGCATGAGGTTATGTAAATGCAACTTAGAGCATGGGGTTACCTAAATTTAACGAAGGGTGTGAGGTTGTTTATATGTAAGGGTGTGGGGTTATTTAAATGTAACAAACGGCATGAGGTTATTTCAATGCAACTACGAGAATGGGGATATATAAATGTAACTAAGGGTGTGGGGTTATTTCAATGCAACTATTAGCGTAGGGTTATTTAAATGTGAAAAAGGGCATGAGGTTATTTAAATGCAACAAGAACATGGTTATTCAAATAAAACTAAGGGTGGAAAGTAATTTAAATGCAACTAAGGGAGTGGAGTTATGAGGTTTATAAATGCAACTAGAGAGCAATGGGTTATTCAAATGTAACTAAGTGCACTGGGTATTTAAATGTAACTAAAAGCATTGGGTATTTTAATGTAACTAAGGACATGGGGTTATTTAAATGTAACTAAGGGAATAGGGTATTTATATGCAACTAAGAGCATAGGATTCTTTAATTATAAAATTAAATTTTCTTTAGGAAAAAATTACGTGTTAAAAATGTATAATCCAGTTTTTTTATACTATCCAAAACCATCACAAGAGAGGATAACTACATTCTACAACTATAGCTTGTATTTCTACATCAAAGTGTCTCCAAATAAGCTAAAGGGTATAAGAACATAAGAATAGAGAACACTGCAACATGCCTACTGGCACACACGAGGCAGCTCCATTTTTGAATGATATTTTCAGCATATCTAACCTATTCTATTCTACTCTACTTATTTATTCTATTTTTCTTTTTATGATTTTTCTAATAAGCACTAACCTATTCATACCCACCCTACCTCTGTCATATGTCTATCTAATCTACATATGAAGGCGTCTAAGGTATTGGCATTTACTATCCTACTAGGAAGCCTGTTCCATGCATCAGCTACTCTATTACCAAACCAATTTTTACCAATGTCCCTTCTGAACCTAAATTTATCAAGCTTAAATCCATTATCACGAGTTCTGGTTTGAGCATGAATTTTTAGAACTTTATTAATATCACCCTTGTTAATCCTTTAAACCACTTATATACTTCAATCATATCCTAGATTAAGAACACCCTTTTTTCAAAATAAATGCAAAGGTGATGAGGGAGGCAATCATATCTCATCTGTGTTTCCCTGTGTATTGCTAAAGTTAACTAAATGGGGCAGAGTGAGAGGATCAGACTCCCCTTACAAGGGGAAATATGGCTCTTGTGTATATATATATATATATATATATATATATATATATATATATATATATATTATATATATATATATACCACCATAGGGAACTGAACTTATAAATATTCAAGGTCTAATAAATGGCATAGACAAGAGACGGTGATAGCACTATAGCATGACTAAATACATATTATATTGCTGGGGCTCATGCCCCCTTCTCAAACACGTGGACCCAGCGATCTTCAGGCAATGACTGAATAATAAGCGAGACCTATAGAAAATCACTGACCCCCCTATTAGATGACCCATTTTTACTGGTAACATGAGACCATGAAAATTAATCCAATCTCAGGCCAGGATCAAACTTGGGATCAGTAATATTACCAGTGCCAGTTGCTATCACTGTCCCACGATCTTTTGAAAAATCCTTTATAAAACCACTGTAAGATACCAAACTCTAACAATGTAACCGAGTTGATTCAGGAACGACAAAAAGTATATCTGTCGTTCCTAATAAGACTCAGTCTTTTTTCTGCCGAGCTTACTTACGAAAAGTTCGCATTATGGAACAACTCGTTAAGATGCACTCGGGTAGGGCTGTAATGCATTTAGTAAAAAGACTCCCTACATTATACCAATGTCAAACTGCTTCATGAGAAGAGAAATACAGTTTGCAAACTAAATCATACACTGTCATTAGCCATTTTGTGTAGCTATCAATCACCATTATGGGGTGGACAGAGGGGCCGGAGTTATATGGCAATCACAACTAAATGGCCTTTCAGATATACTTTATTCTAATAATGATCCGCGATTTTCACTGGTATACTCATAATTCCCTATGAGCTGGCAGGCAACACTACAGTCGATTTCACATCTTTTATAATAACCTATTACGTGGTAGGCACCATTGCTGTCAGTTCCACATCTATCATAATACCATATGAAATGGTAGGCAAAACTACTGTCAAATCTACATCTATAATAATACCCTATGAAATGGTAGGCAAAACTACTGTCAAATCCACTTCTTTCATAGTACTCGATTAAGTGACAGCCACCAAAACTGTCGATATCATAACTTAAAAGAAAAGGGTGGCAATTAAGTTACAAAAGAACTAACACAGCAAGATGGACATACGCTGCCCATCACAGTCTTCCCTGCAAGGTGCCTAGAGATGGGAAGTGTTAGGGTGGGTGAGTAAATCTCCTCAACACCATTCATCAATTCAAAACAGAAACAAAATAGGTTCAGACTGTCCAGATGAGTTTGCTGCATAGCTTATGCTAATAATAATAATATAATAATAGAGTCATACTAATATTTCTAATAATAATAATAATACATACCTTTGCTTCTTCATCAGTGATACGGTGTGGGATGAAACGACCCTTGACATCGTATAAAATACGGAAGTGTTCGCCAGTCTTCTTGATGGTTACAACATCTGAAAGTATTTCTCAAAATGAAAATGTCCAATTTTATATATTTTTGATGCATATGAAAGAAGGATAATCGCACAAAATATCATCAGCTAATAACAATACTCATATTTTCAAAGATTACCTTTACATCCTCACTTCCTCTATCACTTCTATTGCGGAAAATTAATTTTCCCCAGCCTCTAAGAAGAAAAACATCTAACACAAAGCTTATCATTATTATCACTATTATTGTCATCATCATCTGCAGAGCTTTTGCCATTTAAGGCCATAATATACAGCCCATATGAATTGGTCTAGTCATACATATAATTTAGCATAAAACAAGGCCTTTCTCTTACGAATTAAAGTTGCCACCAGTCTACTAACGCAAAATGGTTTCAGAAAAAACTTTAAAAGTACCTATGGACTTTCAAATTTCCAGATGGCAAATGTAACTAAGGGCATGGAGTTAAAACCAATTCTGACAACAACCCAATCGTTCTTAAGTGTCAATTTTCCGAGCATCTTCCATGAGAAGACTAACATTCAGTTCCTCAAATCTATTACTTGATTTTACTATGAAACTGAGGGTCACACAACACAGGCAAATGGGGAAGTAGAGTTCATCATACCCTCCATACCCCCATCCTCTCTCCTACCAGCTACTCTGTAGTAATTAAAATATTTTTTTGAGGATGCAATTGCTAGCCCCATTTTCCTATATATTACAGATAGTTCTGATAAAACAAGGCATATGATAACAACTGCCTTCTCCCATTAGTCAGTAGTGCCTAAACAAAAGTGCAAATTCATTTTGTCTCCCAAATGCCTCTCACATTGATATCAAGTCATGTCTTGTAAAGGTCTCACACCATCATTGATATTTAATAATAATAAAAATAAATAAATTAAACCCATTCTATAAGTCATAGATGCATTTACAGGACAATAAAACAATATATTATGTATTGTGTAAATTAACAGTGTGTTATGTGTCACAACTAGTCCCCTTCCAATGGGGGTGGATACATCCATTACTTGAAAAGGCATTTATAATAAATATTTAATATAAATACATACATGTAAGAGTGGGTTTCTTTGCTGGCATTACTTTCATGTTACAATAGATTTTTGCAGTAGAGACAACGAAAACAATAATAATGATACTTACCCATAAATCCAGTTGGAAAGTTTTTGTCTGTGCGAATCTTTCCATCAACACGGACGAGACGCTGCATGGTGATTTTAGTAACCTCATTGTTAGTAAGTGCGTATTTGAGACGATTACGCATTAGCAGTACCAGGGGCAAACACTCGCGCAACTTGTGAGGTCCAGTGGACGGACGGGGAGCAAACACCCCCCCAAGTTTGTCCAGCATCCATGATTTGGGGGCAACAAGCCTCTTTAAATGCTTTTTGGGTCCACGCTGGAATTACAAAATGATTGTTATAGCTTCCCTGTCAACTGTAAACTGCTTTGTGTGTCACAAATAGTCCCCATTAGATTGGGGCTGAACAGTCATCTTGGAGCAATATGGGATGTTAAAGCTGGACGCACTGCAGTAAGCACAAACATGGGTTAATCAGTCCAGCTTCCACAGCATTTAACCCCTTGTATTGGTATTTCATGACGATAAAATATTCCATATCAAGAATTCCTTAATGACGGGTTCTTTGTCATAACATTTCGTATATATTTTCATTTTTACCCCAAAACACTTTTTTTTATGCAAATTTCCTTAGAAAATACCCCTTTCACTTAACAGTTCTAAATATTTGCCATATTTTTACGAAAATGCCCATTTCCCTATAAAAGCGAAAATTTTTATTTTACTTATGGTTTTTGATGTTTTGGATCCAACTAGCCTTCACAATAGTCGGAAATTATTCCTATCCTAACCTGCCCTCTAAAATATCAGATCAGATTAGTTTAAACATTAAATATCTTACACTATCGAGACCTCCTTAAACACCATAAATGTGTTGGGGGTGAGACCAATGTTATAGTAAAATTATATATATATATATATATATATATATATATATATATATATATATATATATATATATATATATATATATCAATAACTACTTTCTATATGCAGATTTCCTGAGTCTGAAAAAAAAAAGAAACACAAGTCAACTCAAAACTTAGGAACTCCTTCCCACATTAGGTGTCGAAATTTACAATAATAATACTGAATTAGTCTAATAGTCTAGTGCCACCACTAGGAGTCTATTTGGAATGTTTCTCCCCCTAAAAGTAGGTGCCCAAATTCACAAATAAAATACTTTGTAGTACCCTATTACCTAATACTTCCATTAGGAGAGCATTAGAAACCTTCCCAATATCGAAAAATTATATATATTCTCTAGTACCCTAATGACATCACGAGGAGAGCATTAGGCACCTCCCCTGGACATTAGGTGCCACGATTCCAAGAAGTAATAATGACATTCTCAATGATCCTCATGCTAAATGTTTCAACTAGAAGAGCATTTGGCACCCTCCCTAACACTGGGTGCAGAGGCTTGGGAAAATATTAGGCAAATACATTCCAGCACCCTGATACCTTAGAGAGCCTTATAACATATCCCTAAGTATTAAGTGCTAAAAAAGGCAATATCATGCATGAAAATTATCCTGTGATTTAATGAGACAGCTAAGATAACATTCATTGGCACCCTATTAGATGGTGCCATGGAGGTACTACAGAATATTATAATTTTCTATTTTATTTTGGTAAAGGTCCAGTATAACTCCGGCGCCTTAATTCTACCCTCCTCAATAGGATTAAGTTACTTCGCATTGGCATATTTGGCCTTTTCCCCCCAGCTAGGAGGTTAGGTTTAGCAATACTCTATACCTTATTGAGGAGGGTAGAATTAAGGCGCGGAAGTTATACCGAACCTTTACCCTTTTTTTCCAATTTTGGGTATTTTTCGATTTAGCATTTTGAAATCTGTTCCTAACAATCTACAGCAAAAATAATTTCACAATGTAAAAAAAAAAATACCGTAGTTTTCTGTAAACAGCTTACACTACCTTACTAAATCTGAACTTTCGATTCAGTAACCTGATACTTTTACATACCAAACCATATGTAATATTTAGAGGCTACAAAACGAAATATAAGAACGTGAACTACATTTGTAATGAATTAAAGACCGGTAATAAATTATAAATACTTTTACAGCCAAAATTTGATGGGTACCATACCCTAACAAAGATCAACAAAATATCGTAAACAGAAACTAATCAGCGATAATCCTAAAAATCCTTCTCCATATTTACTTTTTATCCTATTTAAGAAGTAGATTATATATCAAAGCATCATTAACATAGCATCTAGGTACAAATTTATCAATATATATCAACGTTAAATGCATAATACTTTCACCGATTTTACTTACAGCCATGTTTGCGACTGGTGGATCTCAGAAGGAGCAAATGAAAATCGCAAAGCGCAATGTTCGTTTCGCTTTTTCTCATCATCTTCTTCTTGAATTTTTCTTCTTTTCTTTTTAGTTACAGCAAATTTCAGGGTAATTCTATATTAGAAACTTCTTCTTCGTCTACATCTTTTCCCACTTTTATGCGGGGTCGATGTTTTAGAAACTATAAACTATTTATTCTATATAATCAAGTAACTGACTGTGTAAGTATCATGTTTTCTGGAAAAAAGTTTTTTTTTTTCTTTTTAAAGACTAGAATAAATGTTCTGTTCATTTCTCTTATTATTTTTTTTCTGCCTTTATATTCTCATCAGTTTTCAGGATTATCGTAACTTAAAAATTAGAAAGCATTTATTCTGGGAAATTAAGTAAATGATTCTGTAAATTATCATGTTTTCTGGAATAGTATTTCTTTCAAGGAATGAAAACAATTATATGATGGAAAAATTTCGCTTTTCGTTATTTTCTTCTTGAGATACTATTTTTTGTTTTTATCATATTTCAAGATTACTCTAACTAAAAAAAATATTGTTTGATTTTTTATGTCAGCTACCCCCCAATTAGAAGGGGAAACAACCAAGGTATATATATATATATATATATATATATATATATATATATATATATATATATATATATATATATATATAGATAGATAGATAGATAGATAGATAGATAGATAGATAGATAGATATATGATAAACTAAGCTACGTCTTTTCTAGTTTATCCAAGATTTCTAGTCAACTCGTTTTACCCCATAGTTAATATTTACGACATGCAGGAGAACAAGAAGGCGGCATTCACATACCTTTTCCCAGGAAAAGTAAGAAGAATATGCAGAGTAAGAGAGAAATTGAGGATTAACTCTGGGAGGTAGACGCCTCCTCGCTCCTCACTTGGTTTTGAGTCCATCCATTTCCAAGATGGAAAGAGCAATAACGAAGTGAAAGAGTGTAAATGTGCAAAATTGTTTAGATAATACTAGGAATAGAAATATAAAATGAGGGACCTAGAAATTCTATGAATAAAAAAAAGCAATCTAAGAATGAAGCTGATGTTAGAGAAGTTCAGAAAAATTCATATGTATGAAATGGTAAAGCATCATATATTTTTTGAGCAAACATTAAGGATAAGGTCAGCTGTCAGCTGTATGAAGAAAGACTAATTATGTATATAAAAATGATATAACTCCTTTTATGATGGCTGGCCAAGTCAAAGCAAATTCCTGACTTTTCTTGGGAAGAAGAATCAAAGAAGGGGAATTATCAATACCCTCACTTTTCCCATTAATAAAGTATATATATATATATATATATATATATATATATATATATATATATATATATATATATATATATATATATATATATATATATATATATATATATATATATATATATATATATATATATATATATATATACCAAAGCCATATACCCCCTTATAAGGGGGTGGCTGAGTCAAACAAATACCTTCACTTTTTGTGGGAAGTAAATACAGAGGAGGGGATTCCCTGTCCCTTCGTTCCCCCCATTTAGTCGACTTTTACGACACGCAGGGGAATAAGGAGGAAGTATTCTTACTCCCTCCCTCAGGGAAAATGAATAAAGAAAGGGATGAGAAAATGCAAAGATAGAAAAAATTGACTCTGGGAGGCAGAGGCAGCAATGATTCTCACTTGGAGCTAATACATACAGCATACTTTCAGATTCCACACTTGAAATATATTATTATGAGAGAGAGAGAGAGTAATAATAAGACTTTATTTCCAACATACATTGGGTATTCAAATATGGGTGTACAATTAAAATTTACAAGTAAAATCTTCCTTTAAGAGTAACTTCTTAAGATTATATTTAAAAGTATACACTGAACCAGCATTTTTTAGTTCTCTGGGAAGCTGATTATATAAATGAGGTCCACGAATGTTTATATCTCTTGAGCCAATATCAGTTTTAGACCTTCGTACTAATAAATCTTCCCCTTGACGGGTAGTTAACCCGGTAACTGAGCTTACTGTAGAAAAATTATACAACCAATCAGGAATATTGCTTCTTAGTATATTAAAAACAAAGGTACATATATCAAAAACATATTTATCTCTAATCTTTATCCATTCTAGATCTTTTAAAACAGGAGAGATGTGCTCGTATTTTCTTACATTGCCAACAGCCACTCGTGCTGCAAAGTTTTGTAACTTTTGTATTCTTTGTAATTGAGTCTTATTTGTACATCCCCAAACTTTGAGACAGTAATTAATTAAACTCATAGCTAAGGACTGGACAATTATTATACGAGTTGATGTTTCAAATGAGTCTTTTACCCTATTTAGATATATTAGAGTACCCATTACTTTTTTATAAATTTCATCTATATGCATTTCAAAATTCATGTAACGGTCAAAATAGACACCTAGGTTCTTTACCGAGTTCATTGGCTTAATGATATTACCGTTAAAATTTATATGAAGATTGTCATCAACTTCTGATAATAATTGTCTGGATCCGATAAGAATAGATTGGGTTTTAGTTTCATTAAGTAACAGACCATTTTTTAGAAAGTAACGTTTAGCCATATACAAAATTTCTTCTGCTCTACGAATAATATTTTCTAAATCATTAATTTCTCCTTCAATTAAGATTTGAGTATCGTCAGCATATTGAATGACATAACAGTTAGGTAAATATTTTACTAGATCGTTTACATATATTAGAAAAAGTATGGGTCCTAGGATCGATCCCTGAGGGACCCCAAACAATACCTTCTTGCGACTTGAGACTACATCTTTTATTCTGACTGACTGGTAGCGGTTTTTTAAATAGTTCTCGAACCAGCTTGGGTCAATGTTCATTTTTTTGCATTTTTCTAATAGAGTGGTATGGTGTACACTATCAAAAGCTTTAGAAAGATCGAGTAGTAGTAGCAATGATATTTTCTTATTATCTATATTTTTGTATATTTCATCTGATATTTTCAATAAGGCAGTTTCAGTTGATAATTTTGGCCTGAAACCGTGTTGACTTTTTGCAATAAGTTTATTTTTTTCAAGAAACTCACTTAACTGATTTGCAACAATCTTTTCAAGTATCTTTGATAAAATTGGTAGTAAAGAGATTGGTCTATAGTTAGAGACGTCGTCAGGATTTCCATTTTTAAAACCAGGAATTACATGGGGATTTTTCCATAAATCTGGGTAGATATTGGTAACTATGGAAGTATTGATTATTACCGTCAGATAATAAGCTATTACAAATAATGAATCTCTAATAAAACGAAAACAAATTCCATCTGATCCATATGCATTAGAGTCTTTCAGATTTTTTATTACTAAGATTACTGTATTACAATCTACTGTAGTAGGGTTAAAGACATCATTACTTCTATTGAATGCACTATGTTCTTGAACATTATTATTATTATTACTACCATCATCACTATTATCATTACCATTACTACCACCATCATTATTATTTACACCATTATCAACATTTCTATTATTATTACTACTACCATCATCATTATTATTACCACCATTACTATTATTGATTTCATTTATTATTTCTTTTTTTTGTTTTTTCAAAGGTTTTTTTCCCCACTTCAGCGAAAAAATTATTGAACTCTTCTGCTTTAGCACTTACATCTACCTCATCGGGTATAATTGATATGTTACTACTTTTATTACAGTTATTGGAAAGCATGGTTTTAGCAATTTTCCATGTATCAGAGATATTGCCTTTAGCGTTTTGAAATTCATTTTTGTAATACTGTTTGTTACTGTTACTTAATAATGATTTTACTTGTTTCTTATGCTCTGTAAACTTTTCTCTTAAAGGGATATTATCTCTTTGTAGTTTTACTTCATTTTGTAGTTTGTCTCTTTCTTTCATAATGTTTTTTATGCCATCTGTTATCCAAGGAGCGGGGGGACGAAATATTTCTCTTGTCACGAGTGGTGCACATCGATCTATACATGATGATAAGACACTGGTTAAAATATTTACTTGTGTATTAATATTATCGGTATATAGAATTTCATTTAATTTATGTACTTCATTCATAAGTAAACTACAAAGTAATTCTTGTGAATAATTTCTTAAGCATCTGAATGTTTTAAAGATTGGTTGTCTCTTTGGTTTGCGAATATTTAGGGACGTTACAATTTCCTCGTGGTCTGCTATAGGGCTTGGCATTACGTCACACTTAGTTATCATATGTTTGGAGTTTGTTATTACTAGATCGATTTGGGAAACTGAAGTGGGAGTGATTCTTGTTGGTATATTTATAATCTGTTCTAGATTTAAATTCTTAATAAGTCTACTCATTTTATTTTCTCTTTTTAGTTGATCATCATTAAAATCGCCATATATAAAGTCAAAGTCAAAGTCAAAAACTTTATTCCATCAAAAATGGCTATTACATGATAATTAATCTAATTACAAATTACAATGTAAAATGTCAAAATAAAACAAATGAAATTTGCAAAGCACAAAATCAAAAAATTTACACATTAAAATAAGCATACGTACACTTCGTCTACCCAATGGGAGGATAATACTGAGACTAAAATCACTTATTAAGTAGGTGATTTAAAAGATGAGATTTAAGTGAGGGTAATGTTTGGCAGCTTCTTAAGTTTGCGGGTAAAGAGTTCCAAAGTCTCGGGCCCATTACATTTAAGGCTCTTGCCCCAATATCAGTGGAAGTTCTGGGCACGTAAAAAGAATTCTGATATCTGGTGTTGACGTTATTGATACGCACTTGATTAACTGAGAAAAGAACGATGGAGTTTTATCCACTCTCACCTGAAACCAGAAGAGTGGAAGTAATATATGCTTTATTTTTCATGTATTGAGAGCTGGAATAGAGGGAAGAGTGTATTGGAAGTTTTGAATGTTTTCATGATTTGAAGCTTTTTGATAGAAATCTTTGTAGGTTGGAATAATAAACATTTTAAGTGAATAAATAGGTAACAGATAGTATAATATTGCTTAAAATTACATATATAAAGTTTCATTAATGGGAAATCTATATAAAAAACTGGGAATTACGAAATTATTGATAATTCTCTTACATATAAATAGGATGGATGTGATTTATTTATAAATTACTAATGACGTCACTATTCAAAGTAAATTACCCTTTTTTGGAGTAATTTTTAGTATGTGATCGTATTAAGCGTTAATGGTTTTTACTGATATATACAAGATCAGTACACAGAAGAATTTATATATTTTTTAACTTTGTATTCAACGGTAATAGTGAAATACAAATTATCTGCAATAGGGTAGTAATTCTTAGCCTTGGTTAAAATTTTAGGGTAATTTGCCCTTAAATCTGAGGTAATTTGAACCCATCTCTTCATCTACTCGACCAAACTCGGTCTTTACAAGTGTCCAAAGAGCTCGTCTGGTGCAACTTTTTCTGTGGTCGTTCTCATCAGGGTTCATCCACCACCTGACGAAGCAAAACCTCCGTTTCAGTACCTAAAAAGCAGCCGCAATGCCTCCCAAGTTTGATCCAAATGAAATTAAAACCGGTAAATGTGTTGAAATTGTATTTAATTGCCTAAGATGACGTGACTCATTTCATATGGTTCGGGTCTACCCGCTGGGCAGGTAATGTATTTTCATGTTTGAGAGGAAAAATGGAGATAGTTTGTAACATTTTTGAAGTGATTTTAATGTTTTTAAAGGGGTTGTTTAGTAGGTAACATATTAATGTGTTTTAGACACGTTTTTACCCTCATTTGAACTAAACTTTGTATTTGGACAACTGATGATGTGTTTAGACTTAGCACGCCAATTTATTATTTTTTTTAAACTATAGGGAAGATCCTATTCTGGCCTTTAGTTCCTAGCAAGAACCGTAGGCAAAGCTGTAGGACTTGTTGCTGGTTTACTGAAAGGACTTTACCTCAGACCGAGAACCATGGGTTGGTCTTAGTTGCACATATCCACACGAGGGTTACATGTGTATACTTTCCCTGTTATCATAGTACCGGTGGTTCCTATGTAGGAATTTTGACAGCGCTGTAGGACTTGTTACTTTTTCAAAAAAGACTCCTAAATGGCTGGCCAAAGCTTCTGGAGGCTGCAGCATATACCCATACACGAGTTTAGTGTGCATGATTTCCCTTTTATTGTTTTACTGCTTGTGGTTCCTAGCAGGTTCTTGCGTAGCTGGAATCGTTACTGGTTTACAGAAAGGACTCCCATCTGACCAAAGGGTTGGAGGCTGTGATCTTCTCATGTTATTTAACTAACATTCCCTGTGAGAAAAGTTGTATTTTGTTACTAGTGTGCAAAGAACTAAGGGTTAAGATTCGTTTTATGCACCCTTCAATATTTGGAACAATATTATTTTTGATAAGTTTTGATGTGTTTTAAATGAGTTTGATGATTTTTTTATTGCTGGAAATCACTATATTTGTGTGTGTTAAGGCCGATACTGGTGGGAGGTGTTGGGTACTTAAATAACCTAATATAACTAACCTCAGCTGATTAATCTAAGTCAGTTAATGTAACTTAGTTGAAGCCTTATAGGGTGAATTTAGGGTGTTCATACAGCAAGATCACGGCACAGTTCAGGAAGTGGTGGTAACGCTGCTCTCTTGGGTAGACCAAGGATGGGGTGCGTACAGCGAATTGTAACCGAGTGAAGTCTTGTATTTTATTAGTTTGCTAAGAGAGAAATAATTTATTTTGTTGCTAATTTGTCATGAGAGAAGTTTTGCATTTTGTTACCATTTTGACAAGAGATGTCTTGCATTTTTTACTAGTTTGCAAATAGAAAAGTCTTGTGTTTTGTTCCTAGTCTGCAAAGAGGGTGCATACAAGTTGAATAATTGAATAATGCTAACTGTGTGAATATTAGTAGTACAGTACAGTATTTAAACTACTAGTTTAGTAAAAGCAGAAATTTTTTTACTCTGCTAGTGACTTTTTTGTCTTCACCTTGCGACTGCTTTTTATAATAGTACTTACAAAATATTTTTGTTTATTAAAGTTCGCATAATATCTGCTTTATGTAATTTCCTTAAGAGAGAAATAGGGTGTACTGTTTTAAAGAATAGCAGGTCATTGAGTGGTTGCTTGTCAAAAAATTCATTTACCTTGGCTGCTTCCCCCATTTTTGGGGGTAGCCGGCATCAAATAAAGAAACATTGAGGTGTTTGCTTTTCTCTATGGGCAATGACTAGGGAGCTAGCGACTGTTCCGATGACACTGCTGGAGTGCCACAGCCCATACTCCGGCTCTTCCACAAACTTAAAACTTTAATGCAGGTATTTTGAGTATATGGCCACTGTGGGATAGTGGTTACATCCGTGACATTGGTTCTTCAGGCCAAAGGTTTGTGGCTCACCACGGTCTGATGTTAGAAAGGGCATTCACTCAAGGTAGCAGTCACTTTCCAAAACCAAAGTTCTTCCTAAGAAGGCGCCACCCAGTCCCTTAGTAGTAAAGTGAATCCGTGACATAAAACCAATATTTTGAGTATAGTTTAAGTCTCTCATAACTTATCCATATAATTTGCCTGTTGTCAAGGGCATAATTATTGGCAAAGTTATTCTGTGTATTGCATGCATGGTACGGATTTCTATATTGCCATCCTTGGAGATATTAACCAGCAGTAATGCACTGAATAAGATTACTGGGCGTTTAATCTCCAGAATTTTATATTTTTGTATTACGTGTAACCTAACTACAATTAAAGAGATGATGTTTTTTGTGCATGCGGTTTTCATCTTCAAAAAAACCTAAGTTAAGGTCGATATCTCCTATCCTGTTTTTAGGATAGATTTAAAGGATGGCTAGAACAAAAGGAATACCATTTTTCATAACATAATAAATTATGTTATATTAATCTGGACTCATCCCTACATTCTCCAGTAGACATTTGGTATTCATAGATGTATCTATTCATATTGGTACAAGAAATATGCATGTATACAACGTAGGAAACTTGCCCCAAAAGAATCCTCTCCACTGTGACAGTGAGTGGAGAAAAGGTGATGTATTTTCACGTGCCTGTATAACACAATATATATGTAGATTTTACTTAAACAGAGAAGGTGGTTTAGAATGAATTGGAGTGAGACTAGACTTGATGAGAGAGAGATGTATTATTATTGGTGGTGCATTATTATGATTATTGGATGGATTTTATTGTTTGCAGTAATATTTTTTTGGAAGGTATGCAAAAAGTGGTTATCTTCGCATATTCTTCACAAAAGATTTTCGAAAATTTCTTGTACATATAGAATGCGTTCATTCCTAGTATAGCGGTTGGGCTGTGGGGTTGGTTTCTCTTTTAGACTTTCTGTGGTGTGGTTGGTGGTGCCTTGGCGCAGTAGTTGTGTGTCCTAGGTTCGAGTCCCGTTCGGGGTGGAATATAATTCATGTTTTCACATATGGTAATGTGCTTATTTGATTATATATAGCCACCATGTAGTAGGTTGGCCCATGATACCAACTGACCGTTGGTATACTACAGCTGAAGGGTCTTGTAGATTTACATAAGACTGACAAGGACAGTTCTATGTTGTCTTCCTTCAGTTACAGTTCTCTTTCTATGCCTACATCAACACCGAATAGTCGTGGATATTCATTACATATTTCTTAGTATCCCTTCACATCTGACAAGTCACAATACTCCCCAGCTGTTTATCTTTTTCTTCGTGCCCAGGCCCGATGAGGGTATATTTTTTTTTTTCACCCTTCCTGGTGTCACAATCATTAAAAATAAAAAGAAACCTGTGTTGCTTCATAATGTCAACTCCCCTACTGCCCCTACCACAGGGCTACTCTGTAAGATGCAGTCCCGTGGTAACAGCAGATGCCCATCAGAGCTGCGTCACAATCGCTCTCCACTCATTCTTATTCCTAGCATGCTCACTTGCTTCCCCCACATCTATCCTCCTATCATTCAGGGCTCTCCTTACTCCATCCATCCACCCAAATCTAGGCCTCCCTCTAGCATTTCTCCCATCAACTCTCGTATTCATCACTATATTCAGCAGTTTCATCATCCATCCTCTCCACATGGCCAAACCATCTCAGAACATTTCATATCTACTCTGGCTGCCAATTCTCTCCTCACACCCGTTCTTGCTCTCACCACTTCATTCCTAATCCTATCCAACCGAGATACACCAATCGTGCTCCTCAGGCATTTCATCTCAAACACATTTAGTTTCCGTCTCACTTTCATACCCCATAACTGATCCATACATCACAGTTTTGTTTATGATTGTGACACCAGGACAGGCAAAAAAAAAAAAAAAGAATAAATCTACCCTCATCAGGTCTGGGTACGAAGAAAACATAGAGAGAACCAGAGATCGGGAGTGTATTGTGACTTGTCAGATGTGAAGGGATAATAAGACATGTGCAACAAATATTGAAGAATATTTGGTGTTGATTTAGGCATAGAAAGAGAACCGTAACTGAAGGAAGACTTAACATCGAACTGTCCTGGACAGTCTTCTTTAAGTCCAATAGCCCCTTCAGGTGTAGTCCTCAAGTATTTCATCTGAAACACATGTAGTTTCCGTCTCTCACTTATTTTCATACCCCATAACTCTGATCCATACATCACAGTTGGCACAACCACACTCTCATACAAAACTTTAACATTCATCTGTAACTCTATTCTTCATCACTCCTTTCAATGCACCCAACACTTTACATCCTTCATTCACTCTGTGACACATCTGCTTCTACCCCACCATTTGCAGTTATAACCGAGCCTAAATACTTAAACTGGTCAACTTCATCAAGTGTTTCTCCATTCAACATAACATTCAATCCAGCTCCATCCTCATTTTTTGTACACCTCATAACCTTTCTCTTTCCCACATTCACTCGTAACTTCCTTCTCTCATTCACCATTCCAAATTCTGACACTAACTGACACAGCTTCTCCTCTGAATCTGCCACCACCACAGTATCATCTGCAAACAGCAACTGATTCAGCTCCCACTCGTTATCATTCCCATCTACCATTCTCAAACCTCGACCACGCACTCGCTCATTCACCTCTCGTACGACTCCATCAATATACAAATTGAACAGCCATGGTGACATCACACATCCCTGTCTCAGTCCCACATTCACTGGAAACCACTCACTCACTTCATTTCCTACCCTAACACAAGCTCTACTGTCCTCATACAAACTCGTCACTGCTTGCAACAGGCTACCATCACTTCCATATAACCTCAAAACATTCCACATTGCCTCTCTATCAAACTATCATACGCTTTTTCCAGATCCAAAGATGCAAAATACACATCCTTGCCCTTTGCTAAATAATTCTCATATAACTACCTAACTATAAAAATATGATCTATATAGCCTCTTCCTCTTCTAAAACCACTCTGCACTTCCGAGATTACATTTTCTGTCCTATCCTTAATTCTATTAATCAGTATCCTACCGTACACTTTTCCTTCCACACTCAACAAACTTATACCCCTAAAATTACTGCATTCATACACATCTCCCTTACCTTTGTATAGGGGCACTATACAAGCAATCACCCTTTCCACAGGCACCATTGACAACATAAAGCATAAAAACAGAAAAGTAAGCAATTTCTATTTTTATTAATGAAATAATTTAAGTACTATTTATAAAAAAAAGATTATATAAACAACTTCAGTTCTCATCTTAAGCAGCTGCTTCCAATTTATGTACACCCAGTTCTTGGAATAAGCCGAAGATAGGTTCTCAGAAGTACCGCGTACAATATTTCAATTTTCGTGTAATTTGACGAGTTATTTTCCATAAGAAACAATGGTAATGGGCATAGCTCGTTCCACAACCGTCCATAGACACACTACACCAAAGATATAAGATAAGTAAAACATATTTTATAAATACGTAACAAGGCAGAAAGACCTGTAGTTATTAATGTTAACATGCAGATAGTGTACAGTATAAAGGATATACAGATTTACTGTACAGTAAACAAATTAATGCACTGTATTATGCGGTGGGCAACAGGCATACACTGAGACGTGCATGGTGGCGGTGAGCACGAGGATGCAAATATTTTGCCTACTCTGTATCAACTGATGCACCCCCGCACGCTATTTCCCTGACGATATTATATTGGAAGTTTGTACGCTGTTTATTCTTAATGCTTTTTTTCAATTCTTTTCATAATATTCGATCGCATTTAGCGGTAGAAGAGGAGGATGCGGGAGAACGAACCTCTATCCACAAACGTTTTGCCACTTCCGTATCAGCTGATGCACCCTTGCATGCTAAGTGGTAGAAGAGGAGGAGGATGGCGGAAGTGCCTCCGAGGCGGATTATTTACTAAATTGAAATGTGTTTTTTTTTTTTTCGAATTTTTTTGCCTGGGTGTTATTCCCGAATTTCATAGTTTTTTATCTTTATTTTTTAGGGGCGTTTTTCCAATTTCGCGGATTATAAACACGCAGACAACTCGAACAATGTGTACCTGCAAATACTCCTGTTTGCTGATATGTAGCTAATGCAGAGTGACTAGGAGTACCACTTTATCAATCCCACCTCGGTGGTATAGGGAGGGCATCCAGCGTTAATACCCCAGCCTTAAATTAGTGAACAACAACAGTATTGTAGACTGAATGACCTTGTCATTATCATAGCGTTAAGATCACTTGTGTGGACAAGAGAGAAGTGTAGGGCAGATTTGTGCTTGCATGTTTTGTTGTAGTAGTTAAGATTTGATTGCTGCATAGGTGAGAATAGGGGGATACGGACAATAGCCCTTAACCCTTACTCCAAAAGCGAATCTTTGTTCCTGGGACAGTAGCTCCTAACTCTTAATGCGAAAGCAGACAACTGCCTTAGGTTTAGTTGGGTTTGGTTAGGTTATGGGAGTCGTCCTAAGGAACAGTTGTCTTATGGGGCAATTGTCCTCTCTTTGAGAATTGGATGATTGGTATGTAGATGAATGTTCACCTCGCTGCCTGTAATATTATTCTTAGAATATTCCTTAAAAATGCAGCAGAGATTATAAAACTAAGGTTAAATTTACCTTAAGTGCTTTTAAGGGCTGTATAAGAAAAGGAGCCGTACATTAAACAAAGTACAGTATTGTAATTTTTTGCATTTTGAAAGAGGTTTTGCAATATATGATTGGATGAATAATGTCAGACACTGAACTCATGAGCAGCATATATTTTGCCATTTTGTTAGTTAATTTTATTTGTTGTAATATAACTATTTTAACTTTATCCATCATCTGTCTCATTTGTGATTGCACGCACTAATTTACATATTGCTCAGATTTTTTGGATATTGTAAAGAAGAGTAACCCCACAGTGCTCTATGGTTATTCATATTTGCAGGGCAAGTCACCTAACCTAACCTAATGATTTATGAGGTTATCTAACTTTACGTGGGGTTCTGTGGATTAATTTTTGCATGATGGATTTTCTTGTATTTGGTTTTGCTGTAAATGTCTATAATGATTTGTTGTTTATAAATTCCAATATACCTACAGTATGTCTGAGATGTGTGGGTGGAGAAATGGCCGCCACATCTTCCCTGGCCCCCAAGATCGGTCCTTTAGGTCTGTCCCCAAAGAAAGTTGGTGACGACATCATGAAAGCTACCGGCGATTGGAAAGGGCTCAAAGTCACGGTCAAACTCATTATCCAGAACCGTCAAGCACGTGTCGAAGTCGTTCCCTCTGCGGCCTCTCTCGTCATTAAAGCTTTGAAGGAACCTCCCCGTGATAGGAAGAAGGTTAAGCACAGTACGTTTTCTTAAGCCAAGTGGAAATTTTATTAGATTTTGGTGGGAATTGTAGGAGATTTATAGCAGTTAAATTATGTTACATCTTGGAGATTTGGATTTTGCGTATACTTTTGGGGTCGGCTGTAGTGTACTTGGAGTGCTTGACTTAAGAAGTAACAAATCCATGTTCAAGCGCACTGCTGGCATGGAGTTTGGAAGGGTATTTAGCCTTTATTCCCCAAATCCAACTTGTAACCTGTAAAACTACTACAATGATATTTGAGAAATTTTCGGGGCATATATTGCATTTATTTTGTGAATGGCTTATCAAGATTTTATTTTATGAAAATTGGAATCCTCATGAATTATATATACTGTACAATATATATATATATATATATTATATATATATATATATATATATATATATATATATATATATATATATATATATATATATATATATATATATATATATTCTTTTATTTTCTTTTTATTTATTTTATTTTCTTTTTTCAGTCAAACACAGTGGAAACATCTCTCTGGACCAGATGATTGAGATTGCCCGTACCATGCGCACCCGTTCCCAAGCCAAGGCACTTTCGGGTACTTTAAAGGAAGTGCTTGGAACAGCCCAGGTAATTATTCTGTATACTATATTCAAGTGTTCACCCCCATTGTCATTGGGGTTAAATGTGACACTAGAAATTGGGTTCAAATCTCAGAGAATATTATTGTCATGGCTTACGTGAAGGAGTGTGCAAAGGGGCTTTCTAGCACATGAAAAGAACTACTTGGAACAACCCTGAGAATTATTTTATAAACTTTATTCGTGTCTACCTAAAATTTATTGTGGACAAATTGTGAACCATAAAATGGTGCATTCAAGTGTATATGACCAAGAACTTGCTAAAGATTGATGATAAGTTTCTATACTTATGTGTAAACTCTTGACTTAACTGAATGAGCATCATGTGAGAGATATTTTAGTGAAGTGAGATACATGGAGTGAAAGAAAATAATATAGATAATGGAGTTCACTATGACTATCATAACTGTAGTGAGAGAGAGATATTTGATGTGCTTTTGTATATCTTACTTAATGGTCCTAGATGGCTTTTGTTGACTGTATGTGCTTTGACTCAGCCACTCCCCTTACTAGGTGGATTACGGCCATTGTATGTACGAGGCTTGGTCTCTTTATTGTGTGACAGAAGGCATTACAGTATTTATATTAAAGAAGATGCTGAAGAAGAGAATAGAAAATAAAAAGGAATTTTATTGTTTGTTTGAAGCTTTGATATTGTTTCTTTTATGGAAATTAAGGCTAGATGCTTTTCTCAATACCCATTGTAGCTCAAGCACTGGAAGTGATACAGTATACCTGTGTTTGGGCCCACAGTGCTGGGTTAAACAGGGCATCTACTTTCACTTCCCCAGCTTCAGCCTGTCTGCATTCACCTCAATTCAGATGTGGATTAATAGTTACACATAAAATGGCCTATAAGCACATGAAAGTGGCATTATTCTAGAGTATATATCGTATTTCTGGCTGGTTTTCGCCCATGCTATTCTATATAGTATAGGACACAGTAACAGCCAAAATTAATGTTTCTATTGGTCGCTGATTTGGTTGTAAATATCCCTTCAGCATTACCCAGGGAAACAACATTTAACTGCACATCATGACCAGACATTGTACCTTGGACTTCTGTAGTGCACAAAAATCAATTTTAGGACTTTATTCGCTTATTGTGTTCGGACCCACCGCAGTGCGTTAGCTTTAATTCTTCTTAAATCTCCAGCCTTTCCATTTGAATAGGGAATAATAGTGTCAAATAACACGGCAAGCACTTTACTTGTTTTTACCAGAGTTAGTTCAAACCCTTAAGAAGGGGCCAAGATAAGCAAGGCAAACCTAAGGTCTTCAATTTTGGAATCATTTAAGCAAACACCTAAATATTGATCACATTTTACGATTTGCATATACACTTCAGTGGACTGATATATGGAACTGTTGCGGGAGTTGACTGTATAGTTTTGGATTAACTTTACCATTCAGGGTTAGTTTTACAGAGGGAAGCTACTTTTGTTTTTGCTTTTAATACCTTAGCATTTCGTTTTTGTAAGAGTTCTCTAGGGATAGCGAGATGTATCCTCTTTCTCTTCAATGATTAAGAGGCCTCTAAATTAACCTCTTTCCTAATAACGATTAAATATCTTATTTTGCCTCATTTGACACTTTTAGTCCAGGACGAAATATCTCCTCAAAAACTTGACTTGTAAAATTATGCTTTGAACAAGTATTCCCGTCCAGTCTGGCTTTACTTGAGCCTTCCTAAAGCAGAGACGAGTATTTTCTGCTAATTGTGCGTTCAAAATTGCGAAAGAGAAAAGGAGCTTGAAAAAAAGTTTCTGTATATACAAAAGCCATATTAATAATTGTTCAAGACTAGGTCTCGTGTATGTCTGTTTGCTTATTCACTTTTAAGCAATATCTGAACATCATTGCACTTCATTTGTATGGAGTTGCAAAGTCTTTTGGAGAAGAGGGTAAGAGAAGAATTTACTTATTTCTTTCCATACTGAATTTATCTTCCAGCAAAACAAAATTTTGGGATAGATAGGGATTGTGTGGAAAATAATGAACTTTACCTGTCTTAATTTTTTTCTTGTTCACCTTGTTTAAGTTTGTGGAATATGTGGGTGCCCCTGGAGTGTGAATCCTATGGGTTGTTTTTTATTTGTATAATTTTTGTATTTATTTTTCTCATTTTTATTATGTTTAGCAACTAAAATAAAACAACCTAACCTAATGAAAATATAGAACGGAAAGCAAAGTAAAAGTAAGACTAAAGAATAACAATGCCATCTCTTGGAATGCCTTTGGAATTAGACACTCTCCTAAACTCACTGCACTTAGAGCCTATGTTTATCGTCATCATCCGCAGGTTATTTTCATACAAGAGGCTTTTCCTGGTGGTGCTCCACCAGGGGTGGAGGCTCCTATGCTCACAGGGTATGTTTCATATGTGCATTATACCAGAAGAGGACTCATTACCTACATTCATTCCTCCATACCTCACACGCTCCTTGGTTCTTCTGCACAAGTTGATATGACCTTTCAGCTCTTTGAAATCACTGTCGGGAATGGTACTCTTCGATTGTGCAATGTCTACTCTGCCCCAGGTGTGATTAATCTACCAGCCCTTCCAATACCTACAGACAGTGGAATGATCTATATGGGGGATTTTAACGCCAGACACCCCGCCCTTGGTGACTCATCTCCCACTCCCAATCGCGGTGGCAAGCCTCTGCTCGACTACATCCGCCGCTACCCGCCTCACTCGCTGGGATACTGGTGGTGCCACACGCTCGTGGGGGTACTGTAGATCACATTCTCACAGCTGGCCTTGTGGTACCTAATGTCTCCTGCTCTTCTATCCCTTCTCTCTTTTCTGACCATGTTGCCCTTAGCCTGAAATACTCCATACTTCAGACTCCAGCTACCCTCTCCCATCACCGCACCCGCATCTCTATCCCTCCCAAATACTGCCCCACTTATATTTCCTTTATCTCTCACCTCCTTCCCACTTTTGATCTCCTTTCTCCAGACAGCTTATACAACTCACTGGTGGATTCTACACATGACTTCTACATGCATTATGTTCTCAGACCACACGTTCCACGTCGCCCTGAGGCCCATTCCTGGACTTTGGATCAGCGTATTGCCCAGGCGGAAAGGACAGCTGTGGATGCTGGACTCTCCTTTCAAAGACAGCCCACCCCTGACCACCTGCACCAATATCAGCTGGAGAGGGATGATCTGGTTGCCCTGCAGAAGTGCGTGCACACGGAGTATTGGCATAAATTTACGGATAGTATTAACCATCAGACTAGCGCTGGGACTATGTGGCATCTTATAAGGAAGGCTGTCAAGAAGAAACCCACCTGTGCTCTACACCACCGTCCACTTGAGTATGCTCAGGACCTCATTACTACCTGGTCAGCACAGTCACAAACTTGCAACCTTCCCGGGAACGTTCAAGAGGCACTCTCCACCCACCGCAGTGTTCGTAACCTCCGCCTAATGGGTGCATTACTACAGACGGATGAAGAGGATGACATCCTATTCACAGAGGATGAACTACGACGTGCTCTTGCTAGGATTAAGGCTACTGCCCCTTGGGAGGATGGTCTTACATATCAAGTTCTCCGTCTTTTTCAGAAAGTTCCTGGTAACCCCCTACTGCAGCTCTTCAATCTTTGCTTTTGCTTGGGGCATGTGCCCTCTGCCTGGACCAGAAGCACTATTATTCCTCTACCAAAACCTGGAACCGACAAATTTAGGCCTATCTCCCTCACCTCCTGCTTCAGCAAAGTGTTTGAACGCATCCTTCTTGCCCGGCTCATGCACCGTCTACAGGATAAACTCTCCCCCAGTCTTTATGGTTTCCTCCCACAACGGAGCACACATCACTGCCTCGCTGAACTCTACACCCGTCTTTCTCCCACCAGTGTGGTCGCCTTCCTGGACCTCAAATCTGCCTTCGATATAGCCAACAAGGAAATTATTCTTGACCAGCTGGTGGACTTTGGAGTTCGGGGGAACATACTGAAATGGATACGGGGATATCTCTGCAACAGAACATCAAGTGTCCTTTTTAAAGGGTCGTATAGCTCCTATGAACGGTTTGAACTGGGTACTCCTCAGGCGGGTGTGCTAAGTCCTTTTCTATTCAATATCCATATGCATCGTCTACTCTCCCTCCTTCCTGTCATTCCCGGTACTACAGTTACCTGCTATGCGGACGACATATGCATCCACACGACCTTCAGCACATGCTCCATGATTTTTACGTGTCTGCTACCTCCTGTGGCCTTACTATCTCCCCAGAAAAAAGCAGGATTTTTACTTCACGCAACTGCAGAGCACTGCCTGCATTCGCCATGGGTGGTAATGTCATCCCTCACTGCACACAGTACACGTATTTAGGTGCACCAGTCTGGATCACCCCAGCTATACCTGCACGTCAACGAATTCATCCCTTTATGAAGAGCCTTCTTGACCATCTGGAGCCCCGCTTTGCGCCTG
>JAXCGZ010021825.1:0-28419 GCA_037179515.1 Halocaridina rubra | reverse complement strand
TATATAAATATATATATATATATATATATATATATATATATATATATATATATATATATATATATATATATATATATATATATAAATATATATATATATATATATATATATATATATATATATATATATATATATATATATATATATACATATATATATATATATATATATATATATATATATATATATATATATATATATATATATATATATATATATATATATGTACACAAATATAAATATACATACATATACAAACAATTGCACACACACACCCATATACATGTACATACACAAACATATACATATATAGTTAACATGCACATACATGAAGTTATACATATAAATATACATATATATATATATGCACTCATGTGTGTGAATATGTGTGCATGTATGCATATTTATATGTATATGTTTATGTATGTGTATGCGTGTGTGTATATATATATATATATATATATATATATATATATATATATATATATATATATATATATTTATATATATATATATGTGTGTGTGTGTGTGTGTGTGTGTGTGTGTGTGTGTGTGTGTGTGTGTGTGTGTGTGTGTGTGTGTGTGTGTATGTGTGTGTATGTGTGTGTGTGTGAGTGTGTGCTTGTGTGAGGAAAATGTCATAGATAGAACACATACTAAAGAGCATATTCATAATATTAAGATCTGGCTATTCGGTCTTCCTTGTTATTGTTGTTTTGCTCTACGATTTGGCCCATTTGATAAATATAGGATTTGTCAGAAGGGCTGTAATTAATTTCGTAAATACCAACATCTAATGAGAGTTTTATTTTGATATACATTTAATTATGAGGTGCCAATTGTATTCGTATAATTAAATATAATGAGAGTAAAAAAACGAGGAATTTTGCCTAATTGGTCTTATTAGGGTAATTGGATGACATATATAAAATCTACGTTCAAAAGTTTTTTTTTTATTCAAATCCAATATAAAATATTTTAGTGTTTTCTTACTTTGTTTTCGATGTCCACATGCAGGGTAAATGGAGCTTTCTGACTGTTGACGGATTATCTTATGTTAGTTATTGAAGTTACGAGGAAGACACAAGGGCAGAACTTTCAGGAAAAGATTGCATTCAACAGCAGTTTTATGCCCACAAATAATGATAACTCAGAAAGTATAAACAAAATACAGAAGTGTTCTTTCTGTACACAGTAAATGAACATATATTGTGTTTTCTCATACTCAAAACTGTCAGATATGGTAAATTGTCATCTGATTCCAATTTCAGAATTGAACTTAACGCTAAGGACTAAAGCATTTAGCTTATTGAAAAATGTGTAAATTTAATCTATAATGTACTTAACAGAGTCTAAGGTGTAAGCATATGTCCGTGATATAAAAAATGGCGATCTTGAAGGATATAGGTAAATTCACATCAGAAAATTAAATGAAAAAGAGAAAGAGAATAGCAATGGTATTGTGCAACTATTTGGCTCAGCTCCCACTCATTAGCATCCCCATCTACTATTCTCAAACCTCGACCATGCACTCGCTCATTCACCTTTCTTACGACTCCATCAGTATACAAATTGAACAGTCATGGTGACATCACACATCCCTGTCTCAGTCCCACACTCACTGGAAACCACTCACTCACTTCATTCCCTACCCTAACACAAGCTCTACTGCTCTCATACAATCTCTTCACTGCATGCAACAATTTACCATTAAGTCCATATAATCTCAAAACATTCCACATTGCCTCTCTATCAACTCTATCATAAGCTTTCTCTAGAACCAAAAATGCAAAATACACATCCTTACCTTTGCTAAATATATCTCACGTAACTGCCTGTCTATAAAAATCTGATCTATACAATCTCTACCTCTCCTAAAACCACTCTGCACTTCTGCGATCACATTTTCTGTCTTGTCCCTAATCCTATTAACCAGTATCCTACCATACACTTTTACTATCACACTCAACAAACTTATACCCCTAAAATTACTGCATTCATACACATCTCCTTTATCTTTGTATAGGGGTACTATACAAGCAATCACCCATTCCACTGGCACCATTGACAACAGAAAGCATTTTTTAAACACTCCCACTAACCATTCCAATGCAGTCACACCCCCTTCTTTCAACATCTCCGCTCTCACACCATCCATTCCAGGTGCTTTACCTGCTTTGGCTTAATACAATGCCCTTTTCATCTCCTCTCTTGTAATCTCTCAATAATTTTCATCCCCCATTACTAGCACTTGAACACCCCCTACTGTCAATATATCTGCCTCTCTATCTTCCTCAACGTTCATCAAGCACTCAAAATATTCTGCCCATCTTTTCCTTGCATCGTTCCCTCTTCACATCTGTCCATTCACATCTTTCACTGTCTCTTCCATCCTCGATCCACCCTTCCTTACTCTCTTCACTTCTTTCCAAAACTTCTTTTTATTCTCCTCATATGATCTACTAAAATCCTGTCCCCGCCTAACATTTGCCAACCTCTTCTCTTCCTCTACCATCTGCTTGGTTTCCACATTTCTCTCCCTATATCTTTCATACTTCTCCCTACTTTTACAATGCAGCCATTCCTCAGAAGCCCTCTTTTTCTCTTCCACCTTCATTTTCACCCCAACATTCCACCACTCGCTGCCCCTCCTCATGCCACCTCCAACAAACCTCTTTCCACACACATCACTTGCATGTCCCACAAAACATTCTTTCATCAACCCCCATTCCAATCCTCTAACTCCCCAACTTCTCTTTCGTTCACCCTGTCATATGCCACTTTCAATCTGTCCTGATATTCCTGTCTCTTCTCTGGCTTTTTCAACTCTTCCACCTTCACCATTTCCCTACTACATCCCCCCACTCTATTTCCCCACTCTTTTGCTACTATCTCTTTTGCTTCAACCAAAAAATGATCAGACATTCCAGCAGCCACACCCCTAAATGCATGCACATCTTTCACTCTACCAATCATGCTCTTTGCTACCAACACATAATCCATCAATGCTAGTTCTTTCACTCTTCCATTTGCCACTCTCATCCATGTATACTTATTTATTAACTTCTTCTTGAAAAAACTATTACCTATCACCAACTCTTGCTTCACACACATATCTAACAGTCTCTCGCCACTCTCATTCCCACCTGGTACCCCATACTTTCCTACAACAACTTCTACCTCTCCATCACCCACTCTGGCATTCAAATCACCCAACACAACTACATTGTTCCTTCTACTCAGACCATCCGCACACCTAGTTAACTCATTCCAGAATTCATCCCGCTCTTCCTCACTTCTCTCACATCCTGGCCCATATGCACTAACAAAAGCCTAACATTCCCTACCTATCCTAGCCCTCATCTACATCAGCCTAGATGAAACTTCTTTCCATTCTTCTTCTTCTTCTTCCTCTATTTGCATTCCCATTTTCATATGGGGTTGCATCTCTTCACTAGTCGTCTCCACTGGTTCCGGTCCATCACTTGCTCCTCCCCCAGCTGTCTCTCTCTGAGATCCTCCTTCAGTTGGTCCTTCCACCGTAGTTTAGGTCTTCCTCGTCTACGTCTGCCCTCCACGTCCATCTCCATCACTCTCACACCCACGTAGTCTTCTTCTCTCCTCTTCACATGACCGAACCACTGTAATCTCCTCTCCTGCGCTTTCGCTGACGCCTCCACCACCTTCACTGTACCTCTGATCCGGTCATTTCGTATCCTGTCCTCCCTCGTCACCCCACACATCCACCTCAGCATTCTCATTTCTGCGACATCTATCTTCCTTTCTTGAACCTTTTTCACCGGCCACGTCTCCGCTCCATACAGCAACGCTGGTCTCACAACTGACTTGTACACTTTTCCTTTCACTCTAGCACTGATTTTCTTGTCATATAGCACCCCTTCTTTACATTCCACTACCTTATTTACCATACATTCACTCAGCAATAATGCCACACCTTCTCTCGCTCTCCCCCTTTCAACCCCAGACACCCTACCTGTTATATCAGCAAATGCCACTTCTCCTATTCCTTTCATCTTCGTCTCACACAATGCCAATACATCCATCCATCCTCCCTCCGGGAGGAGGACAAGCCCCCCGGCGCCCTCCGGGAGGAGGGCAAGCCCCCAGGCGCCCTCCGGGAGGAGGGCAAGCCCCCCGGCGCCCTCCGGGAGGAGGGCAAGCCCCCCGGCGCCCTCCGGGAGGAGGGCAAGCCCATCGGCGACCTCCGGGAGGAGGGCAAGCCCCCCGGCGCCCTCCGGGAGGAGGGCAAGCCCCCCGGCGCCCTCCGGGAGGAGGGCAAGCCCCCTGGCGCCCTCCGACAGGAGGGCAAAACCCCTGGCGCCCTCCGGGAGAAGGGCAAGCCCCCCGGCGCCCTCCGGGAGAAGGGCAAGCCCCCCGGCGCCCTCCGGGAGGAGGGCAAGCCCCCCGGCGCCCTCCGGGAGGAGGGCAAGCCCACCGGCGACCTCTGGGAGGAGGGCAAGCCCCCCGGCGACCTCCGGGAGGAGGGCAAGCCCCCCGGCGCCTTCCGGGAGGAGGGCAAGCCCCCCGGCGCCCCCCGGGAGGAGGGCAAGCCCCCCGGTGCCCTCCGGGAGGAGGGCAAGCCCCCGGCGAACTCCGGGAGGAGGGCAAGCCCCCCGGCGAACTCCGGAAGGAGGGCAAGCCCCCCGGCGCCCTCCTGGAGGAGGGCAAGCCCCCCGGCGCCCTCCGGGAGGAGGGCAAGCCCCCCGGCGCCCTCCGGGAGGTGGGCAAGCCCCCCGGAACCTTCCGGGAGGAGGCCAAGCCCTCCGGTGCCCTCCGGGAGGAGGGCAAGCCCCCTGGCGCCCTCCGGGAGAAGGGCAAGCCCCCCGGCGCCCTCCAGGAGGAGGGCAAGCCCCCCGGCGCCCTCCGGGAGGAGGGCAAGCCCCCTGGCGCTCTCCGGGAGGAGGGCAAGCCCCCCGGCGCCCTCCGGGAGAAGGGCAAGCCCCCCGGCGCCCTCCGGGAGAAGGGCAAGCCCCCCGGCACCCTCCGGGAGGAGGGCAAGCCCCCCGGCGCCCTCCGGGAGGAGGGCAAGCCCACCGGCGACCTCCGGGAGGAGGGCAAGCCCCCCGGCGACTTCCGGGAGGAGGGCAAGCCCCCCGGCGCGCTCCGGGAGGAGGGCAAGCCCTTTGGCGCCCTCCGGGAGGAGGGCAAGACCCCCGGCGCCCTCCGGGAGAAGGGCAAGCCCCCCGGCGCCCTCCGGGAGAAGGGCAAGCCCCCCGGCGCCCTCCGGGAGGAGGGCAAGCCCCCCGGCGCCCTCCGGGAGGAGGGCAAGCCCACCGGCGACCTCCGGGAGGAGGGCAAGCCCCCCGGCGACCTCCGGGGGGAGGGCAAGCCCCCCGGCGCCCTCCGGGAGGAGGGCAAGCCCCCCGGCGCCCCCCGGGAGGAGGGCAAGCCCCCCGGCGCCCTCCGGGAGGAGGGCAAGCCCCCAGGCGCCCTCCGGGAGGAGGGCAACCCTCCCGGTGCCCTCCGGGAGGAGGGCAAGCCCCCGGCGAACTCCGGGAGGAGGGCAAGCCCCCCGGCGAACTCCGGGAGGAGGGCAAGCCCCCCGGCGCCCTCTGGGAGGAGGGCAAGCCCCCCGGCGCCCTCCGGGAGGAGGGCAAGCCCCCCGGCACCCTCCGGGAGGAGGTCAAGCCCCCCGGTGCCCTCCGGGAGGAGGGCAAGCCCCCCGGCGCCCCCCGGGAGGAGGGCAAGCCCCCCGGTGCCCTCCGGGAGGAGGGCAAGCCCCCGGCGAACTCCGGGAGGAGGGCAAGCCCCCCGGCGAACTCCGGAAGGAGGGCAAGCCCCCCGGCGCCCTCCTGGAGGAGGGCAAGCCCCCCGGCGCCCTCCGGGAGGAGGGCAAGCCCCCCGGCGCCCTCCGGGAGGTGGGCAAGCCCCCCGGAACCTTCCGGGAGGAGGCCAAGCCCTCCGGTGCCCTCCGGGAGGAGGGCAAGCCCCCTGGCGCCCTCCGGGAGAAGGGCAAGCCCCCCGGCGCCCTCCAGGAGGAGGGCAAGCCCCCCGGCGCCCTCCGGGAGGAGGGCAAGCCCCCTGGCGCTCTCCGGGAGGAGGGCAAGCCCCCCGGCGCCCTCCGGGAGAAGGGCAAGCCCCCCGGCGCCCTCCGGGAGAAGGGCAAGCCCCCCGGCACCCTCCGGGAGGAGGGCAAGCCCCCCGGCGCCCTCCGGGAGGAGGGCAAGCCCACCGGAGACCTCCGGGAGGAGGGCAAGCCCCCCGGCGACTTCCGGGAGGAGGGCAAGCCCCCCGGCGCCCTCCGGGAGGAGGGCAAGCCCTTTGGCGCCCTCCGGGAGGAGGGCAAGACCCCCGGCGCCCTCCGGGAGAAGGGCAAGCCCCCCGGCGCCCTCCGGGAGAAGGGCAAGCCCCCCGGCGCCCTCCGGGAGGAGGGCAAGCCCCCCGGCGCCCTCCGGGAGGAGGGCAAGCCCACCGGCGACCTCCGGGAGGAGGGCAAGCCCCCCGGCGACCTCCGGGAGGAGGGCAAGCCCCCCGGCGCCCTCCGGGAGGAGGGCAAGCCCCCCAGCGCCCCCCGGGAGGAGGCAAGCCCCCCGGCGCCCTCCGGGAGGAGGGCAAGCCCCCCGGCGCCCTCCGGGAGGAGGGCAAGCCCCCAGGCGCCCTCCGGGAGGAGGGCAACCCTCCCGGTGCCCTCCGTGAGGAGGGCAAGCCCCCGGCGAACTCCGGGAGGAGGGCAAGCCCCCCGGCGAACTCCGGGAGGAGGGCAAGCCCCCCGGCGCCCTCTGGGAGGAGGGCAAGCCCCCCGGCGCCCTCCGGGAGGAGGGCAAGCCCCCCGGCACCCTCCGGGAGGAGGCCAAGCCCCCCGGTGCCCTCCGGGAGGAGGGCAAGCCCCCTGGCGCCCTCCGGGAGAAGGGCAAGCCCCCGGCGCCCTCCAGGAGGAGGGCAAGCCCCCCGGCGCCCTCCGGGAGGAGGGCAAGCCCCCTGGCGCTCTCCGGGAGGAGGGCAAGCCCCCCGGCGCCCTCCGGGAGAAGGGCAAGCCCCCCGGTGCCCTCCGGGAGAAGGGCAAGCCCCCCGGCACCCTCCGGGAGGAGGGCAAGCCCCCCGGCGCCCTCCGGGAAGAGGGCAAGCCCACCGGCGACCTCCGGGAGGAGGGCAAGCCCCCCGGCGACCTCCGGGAGGAGGGCAAGCCCCCCGGCGCCCTCCGGAAGGAGGGCAAGCCCCCCGGCGCCCTCCGGGAGGAGGGCAAGACCCCCGGCGCCCTCTGGGAGGAGGGCAAGACCCCCGGTGCCCTCCGGGAGGTGGGCAAGACCCCCGGCGCCCTCCGGGAGGAGGGCAAGCCCCCCGGCGAACTCCGGGAGGAGGGCAAGCCCCCCGGCGCCCTCCGGGAGGAGGGCAAGCCCCCCGGCGCCCTCCGGGAGGAGGGCAAGCCCCTCGGCGCCCTCCGGGAGGAGGGCAAGCCCCCCGGCGCCCTCCGGGAGGAGGGCAAGCCCCCCGGTGCCCTCCGGGAGGAGGGCAAGCCCCCCGGCGCCCTCCGGGAGGAGGGCAAGCCCACCGGCGACCTCCGGGAGGAGGGCAAGCCCCCCGGCGCCCTCCGGGAGGAGGGCAAACCCCCCGGCGCCCTCCGGGAGGAGGGCAAGCCCCCCGGCGCCCTCCGGGAGGAGGGCAAGCCCCCTGGCGCCCTCCGGGAGGAGGGCAAGACCCCCGGTGCCCTCCGGGAGGACGGGAAGACCCCCGGCGCCCTCCGGGAAGAGGGCAAGACCCACGGCGCCCTCCGGGAGGAGGGCAAGCCCCCCGGCGCCCCCCGGGAGGAGGGCAAGCCCCCCGGCGCCCTCCGGGAGGAGGGCAAGCCCCCAGGCGCCCTCCGGGAGGAGGGCAACCCTCCCGGTGCCCTCCGGGAGGAGGGCAAGCCCCCGGCGAACTCCGGGAGGAGGGCAAGCCCCCCGGCGAACTCCGGGAGGAGGGCAAGCCCCCCGGCGCCCTCTGGGAGGAGGGCAAGCCCCCCGGCGCCCTCCGGGAGGAGGGCAAGCCCCCCGGCACCCTCCGGGAGGAGGTCAAGCCCCCCGGTGCCCTCCGGGAGGAGGGCAAGCCCCCCGGCGCCCCCCGGGAGGAGGGCAAGCCCCCCGGTGCCCTCCGGGAGGAGGGCAAGCCCCCGGCGAACTCCGGGAGGAGGGCAAGCCCCCCGGCGAACTCCGGAAGGAGGGCAAGCCCCCCGGCGCCCTCCTGGAGGAGGGCAAGCCCCCCGGCGCCCTCCGGGAGGAGGGCAAGCCCCCCGGCGCCCTCCGGGAGGTGGGCAAGCCCCCCGGAACCTTCCGGGAGGAGGCCAAGCCCTCCGGTGCCCTCCGGGAGGAGGGCAAGCCCCCTGGCGCCCTCCGGGAGAAGGGCAAGCCCCCCGGCGCCCTCCAGGAGGAGGGCAAGCCCCCCGGCGCCCTCCGGGAGGAGGGCAAGCCCCCTGGCGCTCTCCGGGAGGAGGGCAAGCCCCCCGGCGCCCTCCGGGAGAAGGGCAAGCCCCCCGGCGCCCTCCGGGAGAAGGGCAAGCCCCCCGGCACCCTCCGGGAGGAGGGCAAGCCCCCCGGCGCCCTCCGGGAGGAGGGCAAGCCCACCGGAGACCTCCGGGAGGAGGGCAAGCCCCCCGGCGACTTCCGGGAGGAGGGCAAGCCCCCCGGCGCCCTCCGGGAGGAGGGCAAGCCCTTTGGCGCCCTCCGGGAGGAGGGCAAGACCCCCGGCGCCCTCCGGGAGAAGGGCAAGCCCCCCGGCGCCCTCCGGGAGAAGGGCAAGCCCCCCGGCGCCCTCCGGGAGGAGGGCAAGCCCCCCGGCGCCCTCCGGGAGGAGGGCAAGCCCACCGGCGACCTCCGGGAGGAGGGCAAGCCCCCCGGCGACCTCCGGGAGGAGGGCAAGCCCCCCGGCGCCCTCCGGGAGGAGGGCAAGCCCCCCGGCGCCCCCCGGGAGGAGGCAAGCCCCCCGGCGCCCTCCGGGAGGAGGGCAAGCCCCCCGGCGCCCTCCGGGAGGAGGGCAAGCCCCCAGGCGCCCTCCGGGAGGAGGGCAAGCCCTCCCGGTGCCCTCCGTGAGGAGGGCAAGCCCCCGGCGAACTCCGGGAGGAGGGCAAGCCCCCCGGCGAACTCCGGGAGGAGGGCAAGCCCCCCGGCGCCCTCTGGGAGGAGGGCAAGCCCCCCGGCGCCCTCCGGGAGGAGGGCAAGCCCCCCGGCACCCTCCGGGAGGAGGCCAAGCCCCCCGGTGCCCTCCGGGAGGAGGGCAAGCCCCCTGGCGCCCTCCGGGAGAAGGGCAAGCCCCCCGGCGCCCTCCAGGAGGAGGGCAAGCCCCCCGGCGCCCTCCGGGAGGAGGGCAAGCCCCCTGGCGCTCTCCGGGAGGAGGGCAAGCCCCCCGGCGCCCTCCGGGAGAAGGGCAAGCCCCCCGGCGCCCTCCGGGAGAAGGGCAAGCCCCCCGGCACCCTCCGGGAGGAGGGCAAGCCCCCCGGCGCCCTCCGGGAAGAGGGCAAGCCCACCGGCGACCTCCGGGAGGAGGGCAAGCCCCCCGGCGACCTCTGGGAGGAGGGCAAGCCCCCCGGCGCCCTCCGGAAGGAGGGCAAGCCCCCCGGCGCCCTCCGGGAGGAGGGCAAGACCCCCGGCGCCCTCTGGGAGGAGGGCAAGACCCCCGGTGCCCTCCGGGAGGTGGGCAAGACCCCCGGCGCCCTCCGGGAGGAGGGCAAGCCCCCCGGCGAACTCCGGGAGGAGGGCAAGCCCCCCGGCGCCCTCCGGGAGGAGGGCAAGCCCCCCGGCGCCCTCCGGGAGGAGGGCAAGCCCCTCGGCGCCCTCCGGGAGGAGGGCAAGCCCCCCGGCGCCCTCCGGGAGGAGGGCAAGCCCCCCGGCGCCCTCCGGGAGGAGGGCAAGCCCCCCGGCGCCCTCCGGGAGGAGGGCAAGCCCACCGGCGACCTCCGGGAGGAGGGCAAGCCCCCCGGCGCCCTCCGGGAGGAGGGCAAGCCCCCCGGCGCCCTCCGGGAGGAGGGCAAGCCCCCCGGCGCCCTCCGGGAGGAGGGCAAGCCCCCTGGCGCCCTCCGGGAGGAGGGCAAGACCCCCGGCGCCCTTCGGGAGGACGGGCAAGACCCCCGGCGCCCTCCGGGAGGAGGGCAAGACCCCCGGCGCCCTCCGGGAGGAGGGCAAGCCCCCCGGCGCCCTCCGGGAGGAGGGCAAGCCCCCCGGCGCCCTCCGAGAGGAGGGCAAGCCCCCCGGCGCCCTCCGGGCGGAGGGCAAGCCCCCCGGCGCCCTCCGGGAGGAGGGCAAGCCCCCCAGCGCCCTCCGGGAGGAGGGCAAGCCCCCCGGTGCCCTCCGGGAGGAGGGCAAGCCCCCCGGCGCCCTCCCTTTGGAGTGCAAGCCCCCCGGCGCCCTCCGGGAGGAGGGCAAGCCCCCCGGCGCCCTCCGGGAGGAGGGCAAGCCCCCCGGCGCCCTCCGGGAGGAGGGCAAGCCCCCCGGCGCCCTCCGGGAGGAGGGCAAGCCCCCCGGCGCCCTCCGGGAGGAGGGCAAGCCCCCCGGCGCCCTCCGGGAGGAGGGCAAGCCCCCCGGCGCCCTCCGGGAGGAGGGCAAGCCCCCCGGCGCCCTCCGGGAGGAGGGCAAGCCCCCCGGCGCCCTCCGGGAGGAGGGCAAGCCCCCCGGCGCCCTCCGGGAGGAGGGCAAGCCCCCCGGCGCCCTCCGGGAGGAGGGCAAGCCCCCCGGCGCCCTCCGGGAGGAGGGCAAGCCCCCCGGCGCCCTCCGGGAGGAGGGCAAGCCCCCCGGCGCCCTCCGGGAGGAGGGCAAGCCCCCCGGCGCCCTCCGGGAGGAGGGCAAGCCCCCCGGCGCCCTCCGGGAGGAGGGCAAGCCCCCCGGCGCCCTCCGGGAGGAGGGCAAGCCCCCCGGCGCCCTCCGGGAGGAGGGCAAGCCCCCCGGCGCCCTCCGGGAGGAGGGCAAGCCCCCCGGCGCCCTCCGGGAGGAGGGCAAGCCCCCCGGCGCCCTCCGGGAGGAGGGCAAGCCCCCCGGCGCCCTCCGGGAGGAGGGCAAGCCCCCCGGCGCCCTCCGGGAGGAGGGCAAGCCCCCCGGCGCCCTCCGGGAGGAGGGCAAGCCCCCCGGCGCCCTCCGGGAGGAGGGCAAGCCCCCCGGCGCCCTCCGGGAGGAGGGCAAGCCCCCCGGCGCCCTCCGGGAGGAGGGCAAGCCCCCCGGCGCCCTCCGGGAGGAGGGCAAGCCCCCCGGCGCCCTCCGGGAGGAGGGCAAGCCCCCCGGCGCCCTCCGGGAGGAGGGCAAGCCCCCCGGCGCCCTCCGGGAGGAGGGCAAGCCCCCCGGCGCCCTCCGGGAGGAGGGCAAGCCCCCCGGCGCCCTCCGGGAGGAGGGCAAGCCCCCCGGCGCCCTCCGGGAGGAGGGCAAGCCCCCCGGCGCCCTCCGGGAGGAGGGCAAGCCCCCCGGCGCCCTCCGGGAGGAGGGCAAGCCCCCCGGCGCCCTCCGGGAGGAGGGCAAGCCCCCCGGCGCCCTCCGGGAGGAGGGCAAGCCCCCCGGCGCCCTCCGGGAGGAGGGCAAGCCCCCCGGCGCCCTCCGGGAGGAGGGCAAGCCCCCCGGCGCCCTCCGGGAGGAGGGCAAGCCCCCCGGCGCCCTCCGGGAGGAGGGCAAGCCCCCCGGCGCCCTCCGGGAGGAGGGCAAGCCCCCCGGCGCCCTCCGGGAGGAGGGCAAGCCCCCCGGCGCCCTCCGGGAGGAGGGCAAGCCCCCCGGCGCCCTCCGGGAGGAGGGCAAGCCCCCCGGCGCCCTCCGGGAGGAGGGCAAGCCCCCCGGCGCCCTCCGGGAGGAGGGCAAGCCCCCCGGCGCCCTCCGGGAGGAGGGCAAGCCCCCCGGCGCCCTCCGGGAGGAGGGCAAGCCCCCCGGCGCCCTCCGGGAGGAGGGCAAGCCCCCCGGCGCCCTCCGGGAGGAGGGCAAGCCCCCCGGCGCCCTCCGGGAGGAGGGCAAGCCCCCCGGCGCCCTCCGGGAGGAGGGCAAGCCCCCCGGCGCCCTCCGGGAGGAGGGCAAGCCCCCCGGCGCCCTCCGGGAGGAGGGCAAGCCCCCCGGCGCCCTCCGGGAGGAGGGCAAGCCCCCCGGCGCCCTCCGGGAGGAGGGCAAGCCCCCCGGCGCCCTCCGGGAGGAGGGCAAGCCCCCCGGCGCCCTCCGGGAGGAGGGCAAGCCCCCCGGCGCCCTCCGGGAGGAGGGCAAGCCCCCCGGCGCCCTCCGGGAGGAGGGCAAGCCCCCCGGCGCCCTCCGGGAGGAGGGCAAGCCCCCCGGCGCCCTCCGGGAGGAGGGCAAGCCCCCCGGCGCCCTCCGGGAGGAGGGCAAGCCCCCCGGCGCCCTCCGGGAGGAGGGCAAGCCCCCCGGCGCCCTCCGGGAGGAGGGCAAGCCCCCCGGCGCCCTCCGGGAGGAGGGCAAGCCCCCCGGCGCCCTCCGGGAGGAGGGCAAGCCCCCCGGCGCCCTCCGGGAGGAGGGCAAGCCCCCCGGCGCCCTCCGGGAGGAGGGCAAGCCCCCCGGCGCCCTCCGGGAGGAGGGCAAGCCCCCCGGCGCCCTCCGGGAGGAGGGCAAGCCCCCCGGCGCCCTCCGGGAGGAGGGCAAGCCCCCCGGCGCCCTCCGGGAGGAGGGCAAGCCCCCCGGCGCCCTCCGGGAGGAGGGCAAGCCCCCCGGCGCCCTCCGGGAGGAGGGCAAGCCCCCCGGCGCCCTCCGGGAGGAGGGCAAGCCCCCCGGCGCCCTCCGGGAGGAGGGCAAGCCCCCCGGCGCCCTCCGGGAGGAGGGCAAGCCCCCCGGCGCCCTCCGGGAGGAGGGCAAGCCCCCCGGCGCCCTCCGGGAGGAGGGCAAGCCCCCCGGCGCCCTCCGGGAGGAGGGCAAGCCCCCCGGCGCCCTCCGGGAGGAGGGCAAGCCCCCCGGCGCCCTCCGGGAGGAGGGCAAGCCCCCCGGCGCCCTCCGGGAGGAGGGCAAGCCCCCCGGCGCCCTCCGGGAGGAGGGCAAGCCCCCCGGCGCCCTCCGGGAGGAGGGCAAGCCCCCCGGCGCCCTCCGGGAGGAGGGCAAGCCCCCCGGCGCCCTCCGGGAGGAGGGCAAGCCCCCCGGCGCCCTCCGGGAGGAGGGCAAGCCCCCCGGCGCCCTCCGGGAGGAGGGCAAGCCCCCCGGCGCCCTCCGGGAGGAGGGCAAGCCCCCCGGCGCCCTCCGGGAGGAGGGCAAGCCCCCCGGCGCCCTCCGGGAGGAGGGCAAGCCCCCCGGCGCCCTCCGGGAGGAGGGCAAGCCCCCCGGCGCCCTCCGGGAGGAGGGCAAGCCCCCCGGCGCCCTCCGGGAGGAGGGCAAGCCCCCCGGCGCCCTCCGGGAGGAGGGCAAGCCCCCCGGCGCCCTCCGGGAGGAGGGCAAGCCCCCCGGCGCCCTCCGGGAGGAGGGCAAGCCCCCCGGCGCCCTCCGGGAGGAGGGCAAGCCCCCCGGCGCCCTCCGGGAGGAGGGCAAGCCCCCCGGTGCCCTCCGGGAGGAGGGCAAGCCCCCCGGCGCCCTCCGGGAGGAGGGCAAGCCCCCCGGCGCCCTCCGGGAGGAGGGCAAGCCCCCCGGCGCCCTCCGGGAGGAGGGCAAGCCCCCCGGCGCCCTCCGGGAGGAGGGCAAGCCCCCCGGCGCCCTCCGGGAGGAGGGCAAGCCCCCCGGCGCCCTCCGGGAGGAGGGCAAGCCCCCCGGCGCCCTCCGGGAGGAGGGCAAGCCCCCCGGCGCCCTCCGGGAGGAGGGCAAGCCCCCCGGCGCCCTCCGGGAGGAGGGCAAGCCCCCCGGCGCCCTCCGGGAGGAGGGCAAGCCCCCCGGCGCCCTCCGGGAGGAGGGCAAGCCCCCCGGCGCCCTCCGGGAGGAGGGCAAGCCCCCCGGCGCCCTCCGGGAGGAGGGCAAGCCCCCCGGCGCCCTCCGGGAGGAGGGCAAGCCCCCCGGCGCCCTCCGGGAGGAGGGCAAGCCCCCCGGCGCCCTCCGGGAGGAGGGCAAGCCCCCCGGCGCCCTCCGGGAGGAGGGCAAGCCCCCCGGCGCCCTCCGGGAGGAGGGCAAGCCCCCCGGCGCCCTCCGGGAGGAGGGCAAGCCCCCCGGCGCCCTCCGGGAGGAGGGCAAGCCCCCCGGCGCCCTCCGGGAGGAGGGCAAGCCCCCCGGCGCCCTCCGGGAGGAGGGCAAGCCCCCCGGCGCCCTCCGGGAGGAGGGCAAGCCCCCCGGCGCCCTCCGGGAGGAGGGCAAGCCCCCCGGCGCCCTCCGGGAGGAGGGCAAGCCCCCCGGCGCCCTCCGGGAGGAGGGCAAGCCCCCCGGCGCCCTCCGGGAGGAGGGCAAGCCCCCCGGCGCCCTCCGGGAGGAGGGCAAGCCCCCCGGCGCCCTCCGGGAGGAGGGCAAGCCCCCCGGCGCCCTCCGGGAGGAGGGCAAGCCCCCCGGCGCCCTCCGGGAGGAGGGCAAGCCCCCCGGCGCCCTCCGGGAGGAGGGCAAGCCCCCCGGCGCCCTCCGGGAGGAGGGCAAGCCCCCCGGCGCCCTCCGGGAGGAGGGCAAGCCCCCCGGCGCCCTCCGGGAGGAGGGCAAGCCCCCCGGCGCCCTCCGGGAGGAGGGCAAGCCCCCCGGCGCCCTCCGGGAGGAGGGCAAGCCCCCCGGCGCCCTCCGGGAGGAGGGCAAGCCCCCCGGCGCCCTCCGGGAGGAGGGCAAGCCCCCCGGCGCCCTCCGGGAGGAGGGCAAGCCCCCCGGCGCCCTCCGGGAGGAGGGCAAGCCCCCCGGCGCCCTCCGGGAGGAGGGCAAGCCCCCCGGCGCCCTCCGGGAGGAGGGCAAGCCCCCCGGCGCCCTCCGGGAGGAGGGCAAGCCCCCCGGCGCCCTCCGGGAGGAGGGCAAGCCCCCCGGCGCCCTCCGGGAGGAGGGCAAGCCCCCCGGCGCCCTCCGGGAGGAGGGCAAGCCCCCCGGCGCCCTCCGGGAGGAGGGCAAGCCCCCCGGCGCCCTCCGGGAGGAGGGCAAGCCCCCCGGCGCCCTCCGGGAGGAGGGCAAGCCCCCCGGCGCCCTCCGGGAGGAGGGCAAGCCCCCCGGCGCCCTCCGGGAGGAGGGCAAGCCCCCCGGCGCCCTCCGGGAGGAGGGCAAGCCCCCCGGCGCCCTCCGGGAGGAGGGCAAGCCCCCCGGCGCCCTCCGGGAGGAGGGCAAGCCCCCCGGCGCCCTCCGGGAGGAGGGCAAGCCCCCCGGCGCCCTCCGGGAGGAGGGCAAGCCCCCCGGCGCCCTCCGGGAGGAGGGCAAGCCCCCCGGCGCCCTCCGGGAGGAGGGCAAGCCCCCCGGCGCCCTCCGGGAGGAGGGCAAGCCCCCCGGCGCCCTCCGGGAGGAGGGCAAGCCCCCCGGCGCCCTCCGGGAGGAGGGCAAGCCCCCCGGCGCCCTCCGGGAGGAGGGCAAGCCCCCCGGCGCCCTCCGGGAGGAGGGCAAGCCCCCCGGCGCCCTCCGGGAGGAGGGCAAGCCCCCCGGCGCCCTCCGGGAGGAGGGCAAGCCCCCCGGCGCCCTCCGGGAGGAGGGCAAGCCCCCCGGCGCCCTCCGGGAGGAGGGCAAGCCCCCCGGCGCCCTCCGGGAGGAGGGCAAGCCCCCCGGCGCCCTCCGGGAGGAGGGCAAGCCCCCCGGCGCCCTCCGGGAGGAGGGCAAGCCCCCCGGCGCCCTCCGGGAGGAGGGCAAGCCCCCCGGCGCCCTCCGGGAGGAGGGCAAGCCCCCCGGCGCCCTCCGGGAGGAGGGCAAGCCCCCCGGCGCCCTCCGGGAGGAGGGCAAGCCCCCCGGCGCCCTCCGGGAGGAGGGCAAGCCCCCCGGCGCCCTCCGGGAGGAGGGCAAGCCCCCCGGCGCCCTCCGGGAGGAGGGCAAGCCCCCCGGCGCCCTCCGGGAGGAGGGCAAGCCCCCCGGCGCCCTCCGGGAGGAGGGCAAGCCCCCCGGCGCCCTCCGGGAGGAGGGCAAGCCCCCCGGCGCCCTCCGGGAGGAGGGCAAGCCCCCCGGCGCCCTCCGGGAGGAGGGCAAGCCCCCCGGCGCCCTCCGGGAGGAGGGCAAGCCCCCCGGCGCCCTCCGGGAGGAGGGCAAGCCCCCCGGCGCCCTCCGGGAGGAGGGCAAGCCCCCCGGCGCCCTCCGGGAGGAGGGCAAGCCCCCCGGCGCCCTCCGGGAGGAGGGCAAGCCCCCCGGCGCCCTCCGGGAGGAGGGCAAGCCCCCCGGCGCCCTCCGGGAGGAGGGCAAGCCCCCCGGCGCCCTCCGGGAGGAGGGCAAGCCCCCCGGCGCCCTCCGGGAGGAGGGCAAGCCCCCCGGCGCCCTCCGGGAGGAGGGCAAGCCCCCCGGCGCCCTCCGGGAGGAGGGCAAGCCCCCCGGCGCCCTCCGGGAGGAGGGCAAGCCCCCCGGCGCCCTCCGGGAGGAGGGCAAGCCCCCCGGCGCCCTCCGGGAGGAGGGCAAGCCCCCCGGCGCCCTCCGGGAGGAGGGCAAGCCCCCCGGCGCCCTCCGGGAGGAGGGCAAGCCCCCCGGCGAACTCCGGGAGAAGGGCAAGCCCCCCGGCGCCCTCCGGGAGGAGGGCAAGCCCCCCGGCGCCCTCCGGGAGGAGGGCAAGCCCCCCGGCGCCCTCCGGGAGGAGGGCAAGCCCCCCGGCGCCCTCCGGGAGGAGGGCAAACCCCCCGGCGCCCTCCGGGAGGAGGGCAAGCCCCCCGGCGACCTCCGGGAGGAGGGCAAGCCCCCCGGCGCCCTCCGGGAGGAGGGCAAGACCCCCGGCGCCCTCCGGGAGGAGGGCAAGACCCCCGATGCCCTCCGGGAGGAGAGGAAGACCCCCGGCGCCCTCCGGGAAGAGGGCAAGACCCCCGGCGCCCTCCGAGAGGAGGGCAAGCCCCCCGGCGCCCTACGGGAGGAAGGCAAGCCCCCCGGCGCCCTCCGGGAGGAGGGCAAGCCCCCCGGCGCCCTACGGGAGGAGGGCAAGCCCCCCGGCACCCTCCGAGAGGAGGGCAAGCCCCTGGCGCCCTCCGGGAGGAGGGCAAGCCCCCCGGCGCCCTCCGAGAGAAGGGCAAGCCCCCCGGCGCCCTCAGGGAGGAGGGCAAGCCCCCCGGCGCCCTCCGGGAGGAGCGCAAGCCCCCAGGCGCCCTCCGGGAGGAGGCCAAGCCCCCCGGCGCCCTCCGGGAGGAGGGCAAGACCCCCGGGGCCCTCCGGGAGGAGGGCAAGACCCCCGGTGCCCTCCGGGAGGAGGGGAAGACCCCCGGCGCCCTCTGGGAAGAAGTCAAGACCCACGGCGCCCTCCGGGGGGAGGGAAAGCCCCCCGGCGCCCTCCGGGAGGAGGGCAAGCCCCCCGGCGCCCTCCGGGAGGAGGGCAAGCCCCCCGGTGACCTCCTCCCGGAGGGCAAGCCCCCCGGCGCCCTCCGGGAGGAGGGCAAGCCCCCCAGCGCCCTCCGGGAGGAGGGCAAGCCCACCGGCACCCTCCCTGAGGAGGGCAAGCCCCCCGGCGCCCTCCGGGAGGAAGGCAAGCTCCCCGGCACCCTCCGGGAGGAGGGCAAGCCCCCCGGCGCCCTCCGGGAGGAGGGCAAGCCCCCCGGCGCCCACCGGGAGGAGGGCAAATCCCCCGGCGCCCTCCGGGAGGAGGGCAAGCCCTCCGGCGCTCTCCGGGAGGAGGGCAAGCCACCCGGCGCCCTCCGGGAGGAGGGCAAGCCCCCTGGCGCCCTCCGGGAGGAGGGTAAGCCCCCCGGCGCCCTCCGGGAGGAGGGCAAGCCCCCCGGCGCCCTCCGGGAGGAGGGCAAGACCCCCGGTGCCCTCCGGGAGGAGGGGAAGACCCTCGGCGCCCTCCGGGAAGAGGGCAAGACCCCCGGCGCCCTCCGGGAGGAAGGCAAGCCCCCCGGCGCTCTCCGGGAGGAGGGAAAGCCCCCCGGCGCCCTCCGGGAGGAGGGCAAGCCCCCCGGCACCCTCCGAGAGGAGGGCAAGCCCCTGGCGCCCTCCGGGAGGAAGGCAAGCCCCCCGGCGCCCTCCGAGAGAAGGGCAAGCCCCCCGGCGCCCTCAGGGAGGAGGTCAAGCCCCCTGGCGCCCTCCGGGAGGAGGGCAAGACCCCCGGCGCCCTCCGGGAGGAGGGCAAGACCCCCGGTGCCCTCCGGGAGGAGGGGAAGACCCCCGGCGCCCTCCGGGAAGAGGGCAAGACCCACGGCGCCCTCCGGGAGGAGGGCAAGCCCCCCGGCGCCCTCCGGGAGGAGGGCAAGCCCCCCGGCGCCCTCCGGGAGGAGGGCAAGCCCCCTGGTGCCCTCCTCCCGGAGGGCAAGCCCCCCGGCGCCCTCCGGGAGGAGGGCAAGCCCCCCAGCACCCTCCGGGAGGAGGGCAAGCCCCCCGGTGCCCTCCGGCACCCTCCCTGAGGAGAGCAAGCCCCCCGGCGCCCTCCGGGAGGAGGGTAAGCTCCCCGGCACCCTCCGGGAGGAGGGCAAGCCCCCCGGCGCCCTCCGGGAGGAGGGCAAGCCCCCCGGCGCCCTCCGGGAGGAGGGCAAGCCCCCCGGTGCCCTCCGGAGGAGGGCAAGCCCCCCGGCGCCCTCCGGGAGGAGGGCAAGCCCCCCTGCGAACTCCGGGAGGAGGGCAAGCCCCCCGGCGCCCTCCGGGAGGAGGGAAAGCCCCCCGGCGCCCTCCGGGAGGAGGGCAAGCCCCCCGGCGCCCTCCGGGAGGAGGGCAAGCCCCCCGGCGCCCTCCGGGAGGAGGGCAAGCCCCCCGGCGCCCTCCGGGAGGAGGGCAAGCCCCCCGGCGCCCTCCGGGAGGAGGGCAAGCCCCCCGGCGCCCTCCGGGAGGAGGGCAAGCCCCCCGGCGCCCTCCGGGAGGAGGGCAAGCCCCCCGGCGCCCTCCGGGAGGAGGGCAAGCCCCCCGGCGCCCTCCGGGAGGAGGGCAAGCCCCCCGGCGACCTCCGGGAGGAGGGCAAGCCCCCCGGCGCCCTCCGGGAGGAGGGCAAGACCCCCGGCGCCCTCCGGGAGGAGGGCAAGACCCCCGGTGCCCTCCGGGAGGAGGGCAAGCCCCCCGGCGCCCTCCGGGAGGAGGGCAAGCCCCCCGGCGCCCTCCGGGAGGAGGGCAAGCCCCCCGGCGCCCTCCGGGAGGAGGGCAAGCCCCCCGGCGCCCTCCGGGAGGAGGGCAAGCCCCCCGGCGCCCTCCGGGAGGAGGGCAAGCCCCCCGGCGCCCTCCGGGAGGAGGGCAAGCCCCCCGGCGCCCTCCGGGAGGAGGGCAAGCCCCCCGGCGCCCTCCGGGAGGAGGGCAAGCCCCCAGCGCCCTACGGGAGGAGGGCAAGCCCCCCGGTGCCCTCCGGGAGGAGGGCAAGCCCCCCGGCACCCTCCCTGAGGAGGGCAAGCCCCCCGGCGCCCTCCGGGAGGAGGGCAAGCTCCCCGGCACCCTCCGGGAGGAGGGCAAGCCCCCCGGCGCCCTCCGGGAGGAGGGCAAGCCCTCCGGCGCCCTCCGGGAGGAGGGCAAGCCCCCCGGCGCCCTCCGGGAGGAGGGCAAGCCCCCCGGCGCCCTCCGGGAGGAGGGCAAGCCCCTTGGCGCCCTCCGGGAGGAGGGCAAGCCCCTCGGCGCCCTCCGGGAGGAGGGCAAGCCCCCCGGCGAACTCCGGGAGGAGGGCAAGCCCCCCGGCGAACTCCGGGAGGAGGGCAAGCCTCCCGGCAAACTCCGGGAGGAGGGCAAGAAACCCCGGCGAACTCCGGGAGGAGGGCAAGCCTCCCGGCGCCCTCCGGGAGGAGGGCAAGCCCCCCGGCGCCCTCCGGGAGGAGGGCAAGCCCCCCGGCGCCCTCCGGGAGGAGGCGAAGCCCCCCGGCGCCCTTCCTGAGGAGGGCAAGCCCCCTGGCGCCCTCCGGGAGGAGGGCAAGTCCCCCGGCGCCCTCCGGTAAGTACATTATAGATTAAATTTACACATTTTTCAATAAGCTAAATGCTTTAGTCCTTAGCGTTAAGTTCAATTCTGAAATTGGAATCAGATGACAATTTACCATATCTGACAGTTTTGAGTATGAGAAAACACAATATATGTTCATTTACTGTGTACAGAAAGAACACTTCTGTATTTTGTTTATACTTTCTGAGTTATCATTATTTGTGGGCATAAAACTGCTGTTGCATGCAATCTTTTCCTGAAAGTTCTGCCCTTGTGTCTTCCTCGTAACTTCAATAACTAACATAAGATAATCCGTCAACAGTCAGAAAGCTCCATTTACCCTGCATGTGGACCTCGAAAACAAAGTAAGAAAACACTAAAATATTTTATATTGGATTTGAATAAAAAAAAAACCTTTTGAACGTAGATTTTATATATGTCATCCAATTACCCTAATAAGACCAATTAGGCAAAAATCCTCGTTTTTTTACTCTCTTTATATTTAATTATACGAATACAATTGGCACCTCATAATTAAATGTATATCAAAATAAAACTCTCATTAGATGTTGGTATTTACGAAATTAATTACAGCCCTTCTGACAAATCCTATATTTATCAAATGGGCCAAATCGTAGAGCAAAACAACAATAACAAGGAAGACCGAATAGCCAGATCTTAATATTGTGAATATGCTCTTTAGTATGTGTTCTATCTATGACATTTTCCTCACACAAACACACACTCACACACACACACACATACACACACATACACACACACACACACACACACACATATATATATATATATATATATATATATATATATATATATATATATATATAAAATATATATATATATATATATATATATATATATATATATATATATATATATATATATATATATATATATATATATATATATATATATATATATGTATATACATACACACGCATACACATACATAAACATATACATATAAATATGCATACATGCACACATATTCACACACATGAGTGCATATATATATATATATTTATATGTATATTTATATGTATAGCTTCATGTATGTGCATGTTAACTATATATGTATATGTTTGTGTATGTACATGTATATGGGTGTGTGTGTGCAATTGTTTGTATATGTATGTATATTTATATTTGTGTACATATATATATATATATATATATATATATATATATATATATATATATATATATATATATATATATATATATATATATGTATATATATTTATATATATGTGGTAGGAAAAGCCCATTAAATAAAACAACGAATATATATATATATATATATATATATATATATATATATATATATATATATATATATATATATATATATATATATATATATATATATATATAAGTACTTACTAATTTCGAGTCAAGTGTTCTTCGGTTTTGCTAGTTGTATCCCTTGCCATTGCACTTTGAGAAGGTGACCAGTCTGGGTCACGAAATTAATAAGTACTTTATATATATATATAAATATATATATATATATATATATATATATATATATATATATATATATATATATATATATATATATATATATATATATATATATATATATCCATTGCTATATATATATATATATATATATATATATATATATATATATATATATATATATATATATATATATATATATATATATATATATATATATAAATATATAATGTTATATATATATATATATATATATATATATATATATATATATATATATATATATATATATATATATATATATATATATATAATATTATTTATTTATATATATATATATATATATATATATGATATATATATATATATATATATATATATATATATATATATATATATATATATATATATATATATATATATATATATATATATATATATATATATATATATATATATATATTATATATATATATATATATAAATATATTACATTGTTATATATATATATATATATATATATATATATATATATATATATATATATATATATATATATATATATATATATATATATATATATATATTCATTGTTATATATATATATATATATATATATATATATATATATATATATATATATATATATATATATATATATATATATATACTTTTTTTTATCTTGTCATTTCTTCTGTTTGGTTTGTGTGATTTTGAGCTCATTGGTTCTTTGCTTTTTTATAATGAAGGGGTTATCTATTTGCCGATCTATATTCATAATTAGAGATTAACATTTTCATTTGTTAGTGACTTATTAATGATTTTGTCAGTTTTCTTTGATTGAGAGTATTATTTCTTTTGGATGAGACCTGTCTTACTCTCTTTCATTTTTAATTCCCTCAGGTCTCCTGAGTCCTTTTTGTTTTTACTCCCTCTCTCATTGTTATTTTACACTCACTTGTGCTTGAGAGGGGGTCCAGTTAGGCCCCAAAATATAGCGTTATTTTTTCTATGTGTTGTTTCATTGATGGCCTTCCTTACCATATATATACACACACACATATATATATATATATATATATATATATATATATATATATATATATATATATATATATATATATATATATGTGTATACATATATATATATGCATGGAGAGTTGAATCGTGGGCAAAGGCGTTTAGAAGAGCTGAGGATGGGAGCTGGAAAAGATAATTGATGAAGTGAAGGAACAGAGTAGGACTCCTCTGAAGATAAGAAGTACACTTGAAAGTACTAAAGATCTAAAAATTTCTTTCAATTTCCTTACGTAGCCATATTCATTCACATTTACAATATTCACGTGCTTTTAGTGAAATAGAATCATATATATATATATATATATATATATATATATATATATATATATATATATATATATATATATATATATATATATATATATATATACATATATATCTATCTATAATATATATATATATATATATATATATATATATATATATATATATATATATATATATATATATATATATATATATATATATATATATATATATATATATATATATATATATATATATATATATATATATATATATATATATATATATATATATATATATATATATATATATATATATATATATATATATATATATATATATATATATATATATATATATATTTATATATATATATATATATATATATATATATATATATATATATATATATATATATATATATATATATATATATATATATATATATATATATATATATATATATATATATATATATATATATATATATATATATATATGAATATATATAGCAAGGAAGCCCATCAGTGAAATAAAACTTATAAAACAATGCTATATTTCGGATCCTAAATGGATTCCTTCTCAAGCACAACAGTTGTGCTTGAGAAGAGATCCAGTTAGGATCCGAAATATAGCATTGTTTTATAAGTTTTGTTTCACTGATGGGCTTCCTTACTATTTAGTGCTGTATGCGTGGTCCTCAGCCGGCACAGGCCCCAACCCCCCCACTGTAGTGCCCAGCCACAGCAGTAACCTTCCCAGTAAACAGCTTAAATTCTCTTGCCTGGACGGGGCGCGATCCGTCGACCTCGCGAATGAGAGTCCATTGCGTTACCACTGTACTAGCAAGGAGGCTAGAGACAGTAAGGCTAACTCCTTAAGCCTCTCTTCGTGAATGGGATCTCCATTACCAGTTTCGTAGCATGTCTTTGAATAGTTTCCAGTATATTTCTTCCTCCATAAGGTTGTGGCATAGTCAATCTCAAGCCTATCCTGCATCTAAGTAGTTATATTTTCAAATATATATTCTTACAAGTTAAGAATCTTCATAAATGATTCTTCATGAATACCCGCCTTAATGTCACTCGGAAGGAAACATTACTACACAATAACAACTTGTCGTGAAGGACGGGAATGAGGCTAAAGAGGTTAGATTGTCCCGAGCTTTTAGCCAGAGTAGAAGCCATAGTTGATGCAAGGTTGACACGTTCCACTAGCCACGGGTGTAGAATAGCCTTACAAATGACATCAAAACTCTCTCTCTCTCTCTCTCTCTCTCTCTCTCTCTCTCTCTCTCTCTCTCTCTCTCTCTCTCTCTCTCTCTCTCTCTCTCTCTCTCTCTCTCTCTCTCTCTCTCTCTCTCTCTCTCTCTCTCTCACACACACACACACACACACACACACACTTAGGAGTCAGGAGATGCATCACATAAATCATGAGAAAGTCTATCTGAACATCTTCCCCCATTTGAAACCTATTTTTTAATATACAATATTTGGATCTTGTTTAGTAAATTTTTTTTCTAAATGGACAATTAATTTCAATTAGTTATACTTGAAACTCACTAAGTAAGTGACATGCATTATAAATATATTAAAATGAACAAACAAAATATATAATAAATAAATAAATAAATAACAAATCAATAAGCAAAACATAAGAAAAGAAATTAGTTAATAAAAATATTGATGAACAATCAAAATAAAAGAAAACCTGAGTTTGAAAATCAGTATTCCCAAGCTCTCAGCACCAAGTTTATCCCATCACTGAAGATATTTGGGAAATAATGGAATTTTCCTGGCAAAACTCTGAAAGTGCTAAAAATAAATTAGTTATGTTATACACCAAAAGCTTTGACTGTATTGAAAATATTTTTTGGATCTGAACAATTTTTTCTTCGGTCTTGTATCTAACTTTTTCCTTAATGCAAATGATCAACTTAACAGTAAAAGTTACCAAATTGAAAGAATTGTTCAATTAAAAAAAAAGCCAAAGTTGTATCAAGGAGAGTTGAAGGTAATTTTCACATTCGTTTGCTTAAGTTGATATATGGGATCAACTGAAGAATCTCCCCAAGACCCACCCAGAGGGGAAATTCTTCAGTTGATCTGAGTTAGGGGGGGATTCTTCGGTACTGTCTGCCTGTTTGTCTGTATGTCTGTTTAGGTTTGGTTAGATTAGGTTAGGTTGGGTTAGGTCTTTATTTCGTAACTGAAATTCATCCATCCATATATTATAAGGTAGATAAACAGACAGACCTAACCTAACCTACTAACCAAACCTAGCCTAACCCAACCTAACCTATCACATCCCTCAGCCCCTCCCATCTGACATGTCACAACACTCTCCATCTCTAGTTTCTCTCTGAAATCGTTATGCCGGGCACTTTGGGGGGAGATTTTTCAGCTGATCCGATATATGTATATTATACTATCTTTTCTTAGAAAAATAAGCACACTGAAAACAATTATTCAATTCCTTTTAACGTTTTTTTCTTTCTTTTTTTTGGTAGTAATAACATAATTGGTTCATTTAATGATGAAGTTTTGTTGTCATTTTTCGTAAGGGAATTTTACATTGATAATTTACCAATAGTAGCATAAATATTCTCAATGACATATAGAAAACTTTTCTTTTGCCTTATAGTTAATTTGTTAGAAATATAATGTTTTTTGCGCTTTTACTAAATATGGAATCTGATAAACCAATGCTTAATATATATATATATATATATATATATATATATATATATATATATATATATATATATATATATATATATATATATATATATATATATATATATATGCACACACATACTACACACACATATACACGTACGCACACACGCACACGCACGCACGCTGGCACGCACGCTGGCACTAGAACTAGAAGTCATAGTTTAAAGCTTCGTAAGAAAACTTCTTTGCAGGATGTAAGGAGGTACTTTTTCAGTGTAAGAGTAGTTGATAACTGGAATTCGCTAAGCGAGAAGGTAGTTAATGCTATCTCAATTCATAATTTTAAGGACAAGTATGATAAGTACCACTAAGTACAAAATGGAACCGATCGTGAAGATGCTTTCAATGGGAAAAAAAAGTTGATATTGAAAAATCAAAGTAAATATACATTCATATCGCTTTTTAGTAATCTTTTTGCAACTAAGAGCAAATGTAGAAATATATATTACGCATAAAACAGAAAATTGCATATGATGATCGACATATAATAGTGTTAATCTCCATGAAAATTTGCTTATGTTTCTCTTTGACTTCCCTTGGGATGACTACTGCTTTCGGCCCCGCAACCCTGATCAGGTATCTCTAAAAGTTGCCGAGATCATGACCGCGGGAATGGAGGCGTACATCCCCTCTTCTACAAAAACTCTCTCTCCTCCTAAACCTTGGTTTGACCGTGCCTGCTCCATGGCTATCCAGACTAGGAATCGGGCTCACCGATCTTACCAAACCTCTCCTTCCGATTTAACTCGCTCTGCTTTTATTATAGCTAGGAATCGCTGTACTGCTCAGATTCGAAGGTCTAAGGCTTCCTTAATAAGAAGGAAAGTTGATGACCTTAACTCCTCTCCCACTGACAAATGCTTCTGGTCCTTAGCCAAAAACCTCTCCAAAAACTTCTGTAACTCAAGCTTTCCCCCTCTCATTCGTTCTGATGGTTCTATAGCTTGCTCTCCCACTGACAAAGCCACTCTCTTTGGCTCTCATTTTTCTGCCAACTCTTCTATCAACGATTCCAGCGCACCTATTCCTCAGTCTTTTCCCCTCTCTAGCCCTATGCCCTCCCTTATCCTTTCTTCACGCAAAGTTCATAAGGTTCTTCGCTCTCTAAAGACGAACAAGGCATCTGGTCCCGATGGTATCCCTGCAAGGTTCCTTAAGGAGTTTGCAGATGAACTGGCTCCCGTGCTTTGTCGTCTTTTTCGCCTCATTCTGTCAACCAGTATCTATCCTTCATCTTGGAAGCATGCTCTAGTTCAACCTGTTCCTATGAAGGGTGACCGCTGTATTCCTTTTAACTACCGACCTATTGCCCTAACCTCCTCTATTGCTAAAGTTTTCGAAACTTTGCTCAATGCTCACTTCTTGATACGCCTTGAATCCAACTCACTTATCTCCGATCACCAGTACGGCTTCCGCAAGGCAAGATCCACTGGTGATCTCCTGTCCTATCTTATTCATGTATGGTCATCTTCTCTGAGGAACTATGGGGAATCCTTTGTCGTCGCCCTTGATATCTCTAAGGCTTTTGACAGAGTCTGGCACAAGGCTCAGTTGGCCAAACTCCCTGCCAATGGCTTTACCCCTTACGTCTGTTCTCTGATTTCCAGTTTTCTTACTGACCGTTCTATATCTGTAGTTGTTGATGGCGTGACATCTAGCCCTTTCTCTGTTACCAGTGGTGTTCCACAGGGCTCTGTTCTTTCACCTACTCTCTTCCTTCTCTTCATCAATGATCTTCTACAATCCCCATCTCCTCTCTTCTTCATGCCTTTGCTGATGATTCTATCCTTCACTTTTCCTCTGCCTTTTCTTCACAAGCTTCATCTGTTACTCGTAATCAATCTCGTATCACTCTTTCTTCTACTCTTAACTCCGATTTGCAGAGAGTATCTGAATGGGGCACTCAAAATTTAGTTAAATTCAGTGCCTCCAAGAAACGGTCTCTGGCTATCTCTTTATCATCTTCTCCTCCTGATAACCCTATTGTCTTGGAAACTAATGAAATTTACGCTCTTAACTCTATCAACATATTAGGAATCCATATAGCCTCAAACTTGTCTTTGAGGAATCACATAATCCCAATTTCTAAATCTTTATCTAAAAAATTGGGGGTTTTGTTTCGTTTTCGTCATTACTTTTCCTCATTGCAGTTACTTAAAATTTACAAAGGTCTTATCCGACCCTGCTTAGAATACTGCTCTCACATCTGGGGTGCTTCTTCCTTTACTTATCTTCTTGATAGGGTTGAATATAAGGCAGTCAGACTCATTAATGATCCTTCTCTTACTTCTAACCTAGATTCTCTCTCTCTTTGCCGTAAGGTATCTTCCCTTTCGCTTTTCTATCGCTACTACTTCCATCGCTGCTCTGATGAGTTGGCGAGTTGCATCCCTCCTCCACTGCCGAGGCCGCATAACACTTGCCAAGCGGCCTCATCTCACAGGTACTGTGTGGAGATTTTTAGCTCGCGGATTGGTCGGTGTAGCGACTGCTTCTTCCCATCTACCTCCAGACTCTGGAACTCTCTTCCTCCTTCTGGCTTTCCTAATTCTTATGACCTTTCATCCTTCAAAAAGCAGATTTATAGTCATTTAGAGCCTAGTCCTCCATATCTCTGGGTCCTCTGTACTTTGACTGTGTTTTTTCTATCTGTCGTTTTCCTTTGTGCAACATTACCTCATCTCTGCCTTGCCCTTAACCTTTTTCTTTTCCTTCATCTTGGTATTTTCTCACGGCCGGCCCTATATTGATGAGAGCAGTTTCTGCCTGTCCCGGTGTCACTCTTAAAAAAAAAATCTATATACCAGTACATTTTACCCTTTATAAATGGAGTGGCTGAGTCAGGCAAAACACTCTGATTCCTTGGAAAGAAAAAACATATTTAGTTGGCTCTTACGACACACAGTGGAACGCGGAGGAAGTATTCTAGCCCTCTATTTCTTCAGCAAATAGGAAGCATAGTGTCTTTGTGGAGAGATTTTTAAACTTAAAGGAAGAGTGTCTGTCCAAAGGAGAATGTAAGTATATTACATCCTCAACAACATTTCATAAAAGAAAAAATCAAGTTGCAGACAAGAACACAAGCGTTTGCAAATAAACCTATACAAAAACACGT
>JAXCGZ010021824.1:22500-28453 GCA_037179515.1 Halocaridina rubra | reverse complement strand
TATGATTGAGGTCAAACATTTGAAAGGCAACACACACATACATCAAAAGCTTAAAAACAAAATAAATAAATACATAAATAAGGAACAATATTATTCAATGTTTGTTTCTATATTATTACTGGTAAAACGAATAAATACATAAAAACGCAAAGAGAATGCAAATATTTATTACAGTTTCCTATTACTTTCCAACCTGGGGAGTTGTTTTTTCTATTACAGCAAAATTATAAAAGGGTAACAAAATAGTAAGATTTTCCTCCGGTTTTCCTAAAAGGGTAACAAGATACTGGGAGTTTTCCCTGGCTTTTCCATCTCCTTTTCTCAAACTTAATTCTGGAAATTTTAACGAATCGGGTAAAATCAACATGGAACTTCATGACAACAGTGGTAACCTAAGGCCTGCTCTTACTCTTATTTTCCTCAAACTAACTTCTTCTTCTTCTTCTTCTTCTTCTTCATTTTTCCTTCTTTTTTTTTTACAATCTGGTAAGAAACAACACTGAACTTCATGATAACGATGGTAACTTCAAGGTATAAAACGATTCTTAAACAATAATAAATAAATAAAGCTAAAGACGGATCTTGTTAATACGAAATGATTAATGCTTTTCAACCAATATTCTTTAAACTTTTTATCTCACATTTTATGAGAGTATAGCTCTAATATCAGGTCGAGGGTTCGCGCCCCGCCACGGTCTGAGGTTAGCAAAGGCATGCACTCAGCGTAAGGATTACATCTGCCAAAACAAGTCCTTCGCAAGAAGGCAACCGTCCTAGCCCTTGGTTGATAAAGGAGTCCGCGACGTAAAACCGGAACTCGGAACTCGTAATCAGGTTAAAACAAAGTTGTCATTCTGCAACAAAAAAGAATATTTCATTTCGAGTGAAAAAAATCCTTTTCTCTAGAATTAGTTCATAAATTTTATCTATCTACTTCAAAGCTTAGGTACGATCTCTTAGCATCATACTGCCATGGAAACTAATGGATAATTACAAGAAGTAATCTTCCGATACTAAAAATATAAAAATGACCAAACAATCTTTTTATATCAGCAGCGTTTCCCATGTTCATATGGGATCGCGGTTTCTCACTACTAGCTTTTTGGAGGCTAGTGTTGGCTGTGGTTTTGCCTCTCTGGTTTAAGGCTGGATGGCCATCCTGATAGAAACCCCTTCAATCAATGGCTCGGGACCGACACAGACTTGGCTGGCTGGCTTGCTCCCCTAAGAGCCGAATTTTTTAAATATCACTTCACATGACTACACAAATAAATACCACATAAAATAAAAACAGAGTATTTTCAAAATACAAACAAAATATTCAGAGATGAAACTGTGTGATGACATATTTTGTTCCCTTTGTACATAATTATTTGATAATGCCAAAGCTAACTATAAATTTTATGCAGCCGCTGCTAATATCGCTGTCATTATTCGCATGTCAGGTAACTTTTACTTTCATGACAAGTAACACAATATACATTTTTCTTTACTGCATGTATACAAAGTTTACAAGAGGTTATAGGAAAACATACATGCATACATACACACACAATGGAAGTGGCCGTAGAACATGAGCTCACAGGTTGAAGCTTTATAAGAAAATTGTTGGCTGTAATAAGTTTGTTTTTGTGTGAGGATATTTCGTTGGCAATTATTAGAATTCGCCAAACGAGGAAATCTTATATATTAAATGGATTAATGGTTGTGAGGAAAGATGTAAGTGTCAGTGCAGTAAAAAAAAAAAAAAAAAAACAAGGCAGGAAATTTGAGATGGGGAGGTTCCGATTACATGTTTTTTTTTTCCCAATAAATGCAATTAGGTCATCACAAAGTAGGTACAACAAACAAACTAGTTCAGTCAATCAGATCCCAGCACCCAAAAAGCATTTTCATGTTCAGTTCCATGCGGTGGAAGCAATGGAATCTTTTATATGCAAGTCTGTACCATCCACTGACGACACCATATAAACCATGGGGTTGAGTTGAAATAACACCATCAAGAAATAGTTTATAACTGTAGTCTTGCTTGGCAAAATGGTAGCGTCTGCGACTCTGAGGCGGCAGGTCGAGGATTTGCGCCCCGTCACGGACTGAGATTAGTAAGGGCATACACTCAGGGTAACGATTACATCTGCCAAAACAAGTCCTTCGTAAGAAGGCAACCGTCCTAGCCCTTAGTAGAAAAGGGAGTTCGTGACGTAAAACCGAATCCAAGAAATAGTTTATAACTGAGAAATCAGACCCAACCTTAGGCTCTGTTAATATCTGTCATGTCTTTTTATGTATGTTTATGCATGTGCGTATATAAATTAATATATATATATATATATATATATATATATATATATATATATATATATTATATATATTATATATATATATTAGATATGTGTGTGTGTGTGTGTGTGTGTGTGTGTGTGTGTGTGTGTGTGGTGAGTGGTGAGTGAGTGAGTGAGTGAGTGAGTGATGAGTGAGTGGTGAGTGAGTGAGTGAGTGAGTGAGTGAGTGAGAGAGAGAGAGAGAGAGAGAGAGAGAGAGAGAGAGAGAGAGAGAGAGAGAGAGAGAGAGAGAGAGAGAGAGAGAGATCCAATCCCATTCAAAATCTCTTTCAAAATACACCCTGACCTTAATCCCCAATCCAATGTGTGTAGGTGGCATCAAAGCCTTGAAAGCTTCAAGGTAAATCTTCTCCCAAATAAATTGTAATACTTTTCAAATCCCAACCATCAAGATTTCAAACTTGGAAATAACGTAAGGCACATGCTCTACCTTCAAAATCGACCATTGCTTTCAGAGCAATGGGAGTAACACCGTCAGAATCACCGATTCACTGGTTCTTCAGTCATCATAATTAGCATCTATATATTCTCATTGGCAGAAAAGAACATGCTCTGGTATCTAGGGCTACATTTAAATATTACTAAAATAAAAGCCAATGTCTTAAATAATAATAATAATAATAAATAATACTTACAAACATACATTTCTTTCCCTATGAGTCTTATCCGACAATGGATTTTATATTACATTATTGCTATTGTAATTTCAGAAGAGCTACAAGACAGATATTCCTATCTTCATTTTGGACTTGGCCCATAATATAGAGCCGATCTAACGCTGACTTAAGCATCCACCACCTGTCTAATAACTGCAAACTCGGAAAATACAATAAATTATGACAATTAATTCCATAAAGGTAACATATACAGGCATAAGAAGGACATCTCAAATATCTTGCAATAAAGCAATAAGTCTTAATTCCTGACAGTTCTTCATGTATCATTTCTTCGCCAGTGCCTACCGAGTATAAGATGAAAAAAGTAACGGCGTCCCTCTAAGGAAATCTCTATCAACAGAGCTGGTTAAATGATGAAAATATTATATGTGAGGTCAGAGGCAGAATGAGAGTTCAGGCTTCGACCAGGACAAGGCTCTTCAGATTGCGACTTTTCTCAAAAAATATGTATCCAGTTAAATTCATGAAGGGAAAATAAAAATAAAAAAATTCATCTCAACCACATTGTACCTCTTGCTTTGCCCAAATGAAAAAAAATATATATATAAATTTTTCTAATATTTGTACCATTACTTCCACGAATACGGAGTAAAGAAAATGGAACTGAATCAGTACTGCGTACTGTATGGAAAGTAAGGATGAAAAAAATGGTCGATTATAGTGAGAGAAAGCTCTATAACTGCACTACCTAATCATCCCTAGGTCGACCCACTCTCTTACGGTGGGTTACACAATTATTTTCCAGTTTTACGTCACGGACTCCCTTTTCTACCAAGGGCTAGGACGGCTGCCTTCTTGCGAAGGACTTTTTTGGCAATGTAATCGTTACCCTGAGTGCATGCCCTTGCTAACCTCAGACCAAAGGGCCAAAGTCTTCTGGAAATAAGAAATAAGTGGCGCGTCTTGAGGGGGAAAGCCACCGTCAAGTCAGCATACGCCGAGAGTATACAAAATCACATCAAAATTCTATTCGCCAGGTCGAGTTTCGACGAGGGAAATATATTCCTTAATTCAAGCTCTGTTACATAGACACGCATAAACACATATGCACAATGGACTTGAAAAGTTATGAAAAATATTGCAGTCTTGACAATCACCTAGAACGGTAAGAATACATATTGCAAATATAGACTGTGCGATTAAAATAAATATGAAAATTAATATACTCAAAATATTTTCAATAAAAAAAAAACACTGGCAGAGAAATGACCTTTTATATGATTATGACATATGTAACCTAAACAAAATTCTATAACTGATTACCTATCAGTACTAAAGTTGATTATCTACCGGCCTGGATCATTCATTTTTAAGAGTATTTTTGTCAGCAATATTACTACGTAGCGCTCTAGCCTATGTAATCAATACAAGACTCATAAGAAGAAACTTTGTGTTTTTGTGATGAGAGAATTGGGGGTATCAAGTGGAACAAAGCTTAGAGGTTTTACGTTTTATGGTTTTATCATAAAGGGGGGTTTACACGGTCAAACGGTTCGTCGAACCCGGTTCGACAGGCAAATGTTTGAAGTGATGTTCGAACGTGTGAACGGGGTATTTGGTTCTCGAACACGTTCCGTGTTCGAGAACCAAATACCCCGTTCACACGTTCGAACATCACTTCAAACACTTGTCTGTCGAACCGCGTTCGAAGAACCGTTTGACCGTGTAAACCGCCCTTAAGGCTAGAGAATAAAAACCTTTAGGAGCAAACGGTGTCTTCATAGGCTCGGGCTTCGATAAGCACAAAAACAGCAGTTCAACAAACAGCACATAAAAATATATCATATACTTAGTAAAGGACTAAAAGGCTGAGGGATAATTTTTCTTTTTCTTTTACATATGTAAACAACAAAGTTACTTGCTACAAATAAGAAAAAAAGTAATTATAATAAGTGTTGAATTAATGTCAAAATCTCAAAGAAGAAGAATTGAAATTATTGTAGTGTAAGTTCATAAATGCGGAAATAAGGAGAGCATTAAAAAAAAACACACACACACACACACCCACCACCACACACCATTAAATTAAATGCATACTTTGACACTGTAATTTAGAATATGTATAAAACAGACAAAAATCCCAATAAGATATAAGTTTTTAAACATATCCACACATGATATTTTTCCCTAAGATATATGTTGGGGGGTTTGTGGTGACGATTCATTCCCACTAAGCTAAATGGAGTGATTTGGGTGAATTGGTAAATGCGCGTGCTTTGACTCGACCATTCCTTTTATAAGGGGGCTTGAGGCCAACTGTACGTAGATATGCTAAGATCGCAAGTCTAAATCTGACATGGAGACTTAATGTTTGTTTATGTGTCATATAATTTCCTAAAGTTTCGAAAAAAAATAATCACTCTACAAACAAGTACGATGTGAATACCTATAGGAAAATTAGATTATTACTATCGTCATTATTATCATTATTATTATTATTATTATTATTACTGCTTTGCTAACCTATTTACATTAATCTGTTTGATGGTAAGGTGGCAAAGTAAATTAAGTTAGGAGCAAAGTTCTGGAGATAATTAACAAAATATTAGAAACTAAAATCTCTAAAAGTAATCTCCTCACCGGGAACAGTACTGTCTCTAGGTCTAGAGCATGGGACTCATCCTCTTACATAAATGTTTAGATATTAGACATAAGCATTTCTGCCTTACACTCTCCACATGATACCATTACGACATTTGCATCATCATCATCATTATTATTATTATTATTATTATTATTATTATTATAGGGGACCACGCTAGCCGACAGACTCAAGATCGAGATCACCAAGAGGGGCTAGGATGGGCATCCAACCTTAAATCCATAGCCACACTCAGTGTCCACCACCATAATAACGGCTATTAGTTACATATAAAACGAGAACCGCGACCCCATATAGATATGGGAAAAGAGAGAGAAGAAGAAGTTACATAT
>JAXCGZ010021824.1:0-20000 GCA_037179515.1 Halocaridina rubra | reverse complement strand
TCATTTCGGTGCCAAAGCTCGAAGGAAATGGTTTGGCACCAATGCGTTCACCAAGTCTTATGAGAAGTCCAGGGACGCTGCTAATCTCCCTTTCTTATCACCAAACTCATGTGAAGAATAGGATATGTAAATGGTATACTGGGAAGTTATATCCACAAAGGTAGAGCAAGGTAAGTATTTCACATTTTATAAATCATAACTTAGGGTTCGGTTACACGGTCAATATCGCAGCTTGGTTACGGAGCATAGTATAAAAAGCTCTGCTCGAACACTGATCGTAGAGAGAGTAACACTTAACCACCTCTCCTTCGTCGGCAGGAACATGTAGGAGCCGAATAGTTGCCTAGCCACCTATGTGGGTCACGGTATGTGCTAAAAAAAGAAAACAAAAATGGCAACTGATCGTGTAGCCGAATCCTTACTCTGGCCAAACCTTTGATGTTCAATGGAAGGAAACATTACTTCCATGTCAATAAAAACAAATAAAATACAATAAATATAAGTATTAGGAACTGTAATAATTAACAAAAGAAAAAGAGTTTTTTCATTTATTCATAAAGTGTATCTTGAGAACAAGACACATGTGATAACATTTGAATTATGGCTCTACGACCTTTGTAATGTAATTAAGGATGATAAAGCCACTGTCCCAAGTGAGAGGATAATATTATTAACCAAAGACTAAGAACAAGAACTCGAGTTTCCAAGTCACTCTCAAGGCCTAGCTGTGTGTATAACGTATTACTGCTGTCGCATAAAACGTAGCAATTAAAGCTTCGCTGTATTTACTTTTGTAGCAGCTGTGATAATCAGAGCATACACATAAACTATACCAGTAAAATACACTTGCACATTTGGTACAAATGTTTCCATTACATTAAATGCATAATTCATATTAATGTGAATGCTATTACTTTAAAAAAATCATATAAATGTAAATTTTATTATTTATACTAGGAATACAAACGGATGGGGTGAAAGGGACATTAGATGCACGTGATATTATGATAGCAGGGAAGAGAGGGTACAAGGGATTATGCAGAGGTGACGCGGGTCATACTGATTTCTCGCACCTGTTAGAGCAGTAAATCAGGATGAGTAGATGTAGAGGGAGGTGGCCACGAGATGAAGAAATGGGGGTAAACCAGCTGCGGCTATCAGGCTCAAGGCAGAACATCCTTGACCACTTACTCTGAAGATGACCCAAGCAGAGCGGGGGGAGGAAGACATGTGGCATCCGTTTATCTTCAAGGCGCTATGGAGCGTGATCGCGGTTCATAAGATATTAAGCGAATGTATGTTTTGACTCGGCCAACCTACTTACAAGGGCGATTTGGGGTATATCATGTGTAAATACATATATTCCACCTACGTGCTACTGTATTCCTGTACTGTCAAACATTATATTTTTCTTTTGGGCACTTTAAACGATAGTAGATCTTTCAAATTTTGATCTTGACGATTGCAAAACTTACACCCAGTACTAAGTTTGTCTCAGCAAAGGACAAAACAAAATTTATTCAATAAATATTCCTCGCTATAAATAGACATATTATATTCAGGACATTCATAGCGAATAATTAAATTCTCGGCTCCCTGTCTCTGAGATTGGCCGGTTACATCAAATCAAAGAGGCCACTGTAGATTAAATCATAATCAAACGTCAAGAGGATATATATATATATATATATATATATATATATATATATATATATATATATATATATATATATATATATATATATATATAATATATATATATATATATATATATATATATATATATATATATATATATATATATATATATATATATATCCTTCGTGATCCGCTGTGTGTCGTAAAAGTCGATGAAATGGGGCGGAGAGAGGGGACTGGAAATTATATCCTTTGTATTTTTCTCCTACATTGAGTCAAGTTTTCTGCTTTGACTCAGCCACCCCCCTTATAAGGGGGATTATGGCTTTTGAGAGTTTATATATGTATATAAATGTATGTGTGTGTATATATATATATTTTTTTTGAATTCATTTAAAAGTGAACTGAGATATTTTCTTATTTAATAAGCGTGTTGTTGTGGAAAAATCATAGGTCACATGCCATAATCCGATGAGATTAGTAACGAAAAATTATTCAGCTAATAATAATAATAATTCGAGCATTAATCCCAGACAAGAGAAACGCGGTGTTGGAGCTTCATTCTAGCCCAATTAACTAGATACCGGTATACTGCAGCTAGTTGTTGCGTGGGGAAAAATTGGGAAGTCGAACATCTAGGAGCAACTGATTGGAAGCTCTTACACTCCCTATCCCTTGCAGATCCCTTCTCCCTCATACCATGTATAAATAATAATAATAATAATAATAATAATAATAATAATAATGAATAATAATAATAATAACAATTCCTACCTCTCAGCAGAATGAGTGATGATAGTCGTGCTCGTGGTATTAACTGAGGATGATGCTGAAGGCGATGCAGGCGAAGGCGTGATAGTAGTAGCAGTAGTAGTGCTGGTAATACTTCTGGGAGTGTTGAGGTGTGGAGGTGGCGATGGGCTGGCACTCTGCATGCCTGTCGTCAGTGTGGGCGCGTTGAAAGTCGACTCCCGTCACTACGGGCGGCCATCACTATTCTCTGGTTTCTATCTGTCAATGATGATCTCTGTACCTTTTGCCAAACTACGCCATTACCATTTCAATTCACCTGCAGCGTGGCGATTATCGTATTTTCTAAACTTTTTCTAGATTCTTGGATCCGTTCCTCTTTCTTTCCCTATTATTACTTCATTCTCTTTGCACCAATTTCCGCTGCCCTTTCCTTCTCCTTCCTCTTCTCAGTACTTTCGCGTTTGTCACCCCTCTTTCTCCAACTAGATCAACAAGTCCGTCATTCAAGAAGAAGGCAAAACAATAACATGCAAGCAGAATTCAACCGCCAACATGTGCAAAATATGATCCAGCTCAGCACAATCACCAATTTCCTTGCCTATTTTCCAACAGTGCAAGCGCACATCTGGACAAAAGAATTATGTGGTAAAGAAATAATAAAAGTAGATGTACGAGTCCTATCTAACTAGGTCTTAGGGCTAAATTATGGGGGCGTCAGTCATGAATCAATAGACTCCCAAAGGTTGTTGACGAAACAGTGCAACAAGAGCAGCAGCAAAATACGGTAATAGTATCAGCGGCAACAGGAGAAACAGCAACTGTAACAATAGAAGCAACAGCAGTAATAACAACAGTAACAGCTGCAGCGGATAACTCAAAAGACAAATATGTAACAAACACTCATGGAGAATAGATTAGTGTGTTATGGAGGATGTGAGATACACTCCAAATCTTTGTTTACACCAACAAAATGCACTTCTTCTTGAATAATGTCGGTGTCTGAGAACGTTACTCAACTCTTAGGGGGCTTATTATTATGTAGCGGCATTAAAAGCACACACTACCACCTTATCAACTGTAAATTGTATATAAATTCACTGTGGAATTCCCATGAAATATTTTTTAAGCGTTGTTTTGTTTACATTATGGAGTTCCCATTTGAGGGGCGGTCTTTTCTCTCACTTCCACTCTTCGGCAGCTGGTTTTGACAACTGTTGTGATTCGTACGTCTTTTGAACTCTTTCAGACGAGGTAAAGTAAACTGTAATGGGTCACACGAGGCCACAGCACTGCAGTTTAAAGATTTATCATTGCGCTCCTCATTGCTGACGACTCGCAGGTCAGGGAGCTCAGCTGCGTCTGAGTGAGAGACTCTAGCTATCTATTTCTCTACACATAGGACAAGTGGTGGTGGTGGAGGAGGAGGAGGTAGAGGTCACACCGAAGTTGGTGGAGGAAGAGGTGATGGTGTTGGTCTGCTCCATCGGTAATAACACAGCAGTTTCGTGGATCATCAATAGACTTTTGTTGGCTCGATCGACAGTCATACATTAGCTGCCTTTTCAGTCAACTTGAGAAATCAAAAGCAAAATATCTTCGTATGTGATAAAAGTCTCTGCTGAATCACGATCTCTCATCCCCTGCCTCCGTCCCTTCACACTTCTGAATCAATACGCGTCATTCAACTTTTTTTTAATTCACTAACGTAACTTTTATCTATTACGGCATTAAATCCCTTTAAATTACCATTGGCTCCTCAACGAGACAAAACGTTTATCACACTTGCTCATTATAATTGCTATTTCTTTTTCTCTTTTTATAAATTCGTTTTGGTGGTGGTTTTCAGAGAATCAATGGTAGCGAGCAGATGCGCGCGTCGCCGTTGCCATAGCAACAGCGCATATCTCCCACTAGCACCCCCTGGGGGCATATACTGGTACTCATGACAGGATTGCACTCATATACGAACACACATAAGATAGAGAGACGCTGAAGGGAGAAGTACGGACTTGGAAGGTCACTGGGAAAAGCTCACCAAATACGAACGTGCTGGCTACATATTCAATGTAAATGATACATAAATGGAGTGCTGAAGATTTTTTAAATGTTCTAAGCTTAGGGATATGACATCAACGAAATTCTGACCATCGAAAACGATAAAAATGCACCAGATTAATAAAAAAAGATAAAAATAGTAAAGAATGCAACTATAGTGACTAAATTAACTTATACACCGCTTAATTATTTAATGGTGTCACAATTAGTCCTCATTTGAATGGGGATGGACACAGATATGGAGCCCCGGGATTAAGGCTGCATGCACTTCTCATAGCCTACAGGTGGGCTGCAACCCGCGTTAGTCGCTTCCAGACTCACACGCCTCACCGCTGTGCTATCACGGCTTACATATGCAAAACACACAATACCGAATTAAGTAAATATCTTTTCTAAACTCTCTATCCCACATTCAAAAGGGGAATGATAGGCAAGAGAGAGGAAAAAGACGGCTTTTTGCAAAGGAGATATAAATAAGGGCGAAAAATGTGACCATTCTCAGAAGAGTGAGCGAAGTACGAGCAAGATGCTAAATTTGTACCCAAAAAAGTAGGCCGCTCTTTCAAGACCAAATCATCCCATTAATACATTATATACAAAGTAATTTTTTTTTTACATGAGTCTCAGTATCATGAATTTGTTACTTATCGTAGCCCATGCTCTCATGAATATACAATCTCACATCATGGACTTCACACATCTATTGGTGTGCTTACTGAGGCGGCTATATAGGCATGGGCTACCCTTTGAGGATAGTCACTATACTCCTATTTCCCCCTCCCCCCCAGATAATTTTAGTGATGCTGCTGTGTGAGAATCGCCAAGGAAAGCTGAGTTGGGGTATTTTGGGTGTGAGACTAGTGCTATGTCCAATGGCCAATTAAATAAATAACTCCAGAGTAATTATCCCTCTCTCCACTTCACTGGGTATGTGTTCAAGAAATTAAACTGCAATATAAGAAAATAAATCAAATGTAATAATACTTACTTAATATGAAGTCTCTCTTTAGGTATTTTATCTATCTATATATCTAACCATATATATATATATATATATATATATATATATATATATATATATATATATGTATATATACATATATATATGCAAATATATATATATATATATATATATATATATATATATATATATATATATATATATATATATATATATATATATATATATATACATATATATATATATACAAATATTTATATATATATATATATATATATATATATATATAATATATATATATATATATATATATATATATATATATATATATATGTGTGTGTGTGTGTATGTATGTATGTATGTAAGTTCTAAGTACTTACTTTCTTTTGAGATATTTGCAACAGCCAACGCAAAGGACACCTTTCGATAACATGGTAGAAGGTGTCTGTATCCCGACGAATTCATCTTTATTTTCCTTATTCACAATCTCTTTGACACTCTCCTCACCCTGCACACCACCTTCAGCATGACGATGCCAAGACAGTCTCTGAACAGCCCTATAGGGTTTGACTCGTGGCATGATTGTTTTTTGTATACTTAAAGAAGAAATCACAGTGTTTATACTCTATTCTTCAGAGGAATTAATTTATCAAGAGATAATGAATAAAGCTACATAGATAAAACACTTTTACTCCCTATATATATGAGGGTCATTTATGTATATCGCAAAACAAAAGAAAAATTTAATTTAGCATGTATACGTATGAATAATTTGGATGACATGAAACGCTTACTTTCAACGCAATATTACACGTCATGGATACATTACAATCTAATAAATGTAAAAGATCTCAACATTTCACTGTCAGATTTTAGTAAACTGTGGAACTCTTGAAATGTTAACGTAATTAGCATATTAACTACTCGAAAACATTACTTAAATTTTTTTTTTCCTTTCACACTATGCCCGAACGTTTCTCGAGACATATAAATGCAAATTGGAATCAAGAAACGTTTCAAACACACCTACACAAATAATGAATAGATAAAGTGGTATTGAACTATATGCTATCATTAACTACTATTCATTGCACCACAGAGTGAACCTTTCGTTATAAATCACAAAATATAATGATTCTGTTTACTTCCGACCATTCCATGCTTATACACAATTAATATACTTGAGCATTTATATCGTCCCGATTATAATGTTCAGACTAAAAATTGGTAAAATTTCACCTGTCTGGATCAGTATCGAAAGAGAAAGAAAATTCTCGGTACGTTTATAACCAAACCTTGCTTTACACTAGAAAAATAACAGCGAATGAGAGGAAGGGCATTATGTTATCAGGAGACACCGGAAAGAGCAAAAGAGAAAAACCATAATATGCTGTAACTTTTCAACATTGTTTGTGACGAACTATTATTATTATTATTATTATTATTATTATTATTATTACTAAAGTTATTATTATCAATATTGTTATTATTATTATTATTATTATTATTATTATTATTATTATTATTATTACAACTAGGCTATTATTATTATTATTACTATTATTAATATTGTTATTATCATTCCATGCTTTTCAAGACGCTCTTATACCTTATTCATAATTAAACCTCTCTCTCTCTCTTTCTGTCTCTCTTTCTCTCACTCTCTCTCTCTTTCTTTCTCTCACTCTCTAAAAAGTCTCTTAAACCTGTGACAACTCCAAAAATCCCATTCCTTGACTTCCTTACGAATAAACGCTCCCTTGTTTTGTTGCTAACTCTTTCCGCATAAACATTTTCTCTCCCCTCTAAAGCCCCAATCATATAAAATACTACTTTCTCCTCCAAACGCCCCTTCTACACAACCACTCCCTTTCCCCTTCCAGCTGCATTTCATATAAAATCATCTATTCCCTCCCCCAACTTCTTCCATATAAACATCCTCTTTCTCTCCCAATCTCCTTTTCTTATAAGAAAAAAAAAATACCTCATAACTCCTTTGGTATAAACATTTTACCACCCACTCAATTCTGAGCAGCCTAATATACCCCCTTTCCCCTTCCAAACCCTGTCGGTAAAATACTCTCTTTCCCCTCCCCAAGTCCCTCATACTCTCTTTTCCCTCCCCAAGTCCCTCTCATTTCCTACAAGCCTTTTCTCCCTTCTCCGGACCACAGACATCCCATTCATTCCCTCCAAACGATGAAACATCAAATGGTGGATAATTTCTCTGTCTCTTACATTATTCACATCAAACTAATTCTATATATATATATATATATATATATATATATATATATATATATATATATATATATATATATATATATATATATGCCATAATCCCCCTTGATTAATCAAGGGTATAAAATACAAAGGGGGGCTATCCAGTCCATTAGCTCTACGTCATTTAGTCAACTTTTACAACATGCAGAGCAATTACAGAGGGAGTATTCTGTGCCCTGCCCCAGGAGATAGAGGGAAGAACATGCTGAGCAACACAGCATGAGGACGCTCACCTCCTCACCTGTATAGAACATGTCCATCGAGGAAGGGAAAAAAAAAAACACACACACACGAGTAAGAGAAAGAGAAAATGATCACCATGAAAGGAACAATGTGCAGAATAAGAGCAAGAAGGAAGAAAATACATATTAAAAGAGATCGAGAATGGACTAAAGTAGGCAAAGGACACAATTCCTCACTCTGATAGAACCAACGCACTGCACATCTACTGAGGGACACCTTTATCATACACACGAACTCTCTCTTACTTGAATAACGTATCTCAGTATAAATAACGAACACTATTACCTTGGTCGATTGAATGACTGATAAAATGGCTAATTCCCCAAGAAATATAGCGTGCGAGTACACGACACCCTTCCAAAGATATGTTTCTGAGAAGTTCTTATCTGCATAAAACAATTCCTGGTGTGTATGTGTGTTTATTAGAGAGAGAGAGAGAGAGAGAGAGAGAGAGAGAGAGAGAGAGAGAGAGAGAGAGAGAGAGAGAGAGAGAGAGAGAGCACGTGATCAGCGCTAAAATATATACGTGCTATTATGTAATACACAGAATGGCATGCAGACAGAACGCAAGAAAGAGATATAAAAAGACTGTTCATTACAGATGTAATACAGTGTAAAGACAGGGTAAATAAAACGAAGAAAAACTGAGAAGGACTGACTATTAATACATAAAAAATACAGCCACTGGGGAGCAAATCAGTTCAACAAGGTGACGGTCCTAGGCCAGCATCAATGGAGAAGGTTGCAGTAAGTGAGGGCATATTTCGGCCATAAAATCGGAACCAAAACTAACCCTAGTCACAAAAAGGTTAGAGGGATACAGAAACCCTATGTATCATGTTAAAAGCTATTGATACAAAGATAGACTACATAAAACGAGAAATTTTTCAAAATGTTTAATAACGAAAAACAAAAAAACTGGCATTACTGAAAGTGTACAAGCAGGGAAAAATGAAGAGAGACGATGCATTAAAAGTAAAATAATATTCACAGAAATCAAAAGTGTAATGCAGTCACTAGACTGGTATGCAGATCAATAGTGCAAAAGAAAACGAAAAAAAAAAGGTATATACAAGAGGCAATGCAATAACAACAGGATAAGACTAAGCCAAAAAATTGCATCAATCAATGACTATACAAGAATCTTGCATGTTTGCAAGTACTGCCCTTGGAGGGGTTGCATGCATGTTTATACATGCAATGCAGCATGCATACTTGTGATGGGGTTGGACCGTGAGTCTCTAATTACAAGAACTTTCATATTGCAAATTCTAAAACATAATATAAAGTATGAGTGAATTTTGTATATTTTTTCTTCCAACCGTGACAAATACCTCAAATACTATATATATTAGATCAACTAGCATTTCAATAAATAAAAAACACACAAACTACTTAGAAAAATTTGTTACATTTTGTAAAATATTACAAATTGGCTTCTTAGAAAGGATGACCTCTGCAGAGATACATCATCAAAGTTTTTGATCCGTTTTCTAAAAAACCAAAATGGAATAACAGACCACGGAATAGCTAAAACTAAGATTTCGAAGCATATTTTCAAAGAGAAATAGAACTGAGAAGAGGGTGTGTTAATATTTAAGAAGAGATAGATAGGTTTCAATGATGAACCTCGTATCTATGATTTATGTATGAATGCTGTGGAATGAGTATTTTTGCTCTGATCGCTGCCAAGACCCATGAAAATACTGTTTCCCCACTGATTCTACAGGGCTAATGATGACTCGCTAAGCTTGCTGAGGTGGCAGGGGTTTGTGCTCAAGAAATTCCACAATTCAACTTCTCCCTTCATGTCCGTGAATGCTACCTTGGGGAGTGGAGCTTGAGCTTATCTAAGTAAGAGCCATGTGCTTAATCTATTAGACTACCAGAGATAATGGTTTAAACTAAATAGAAAATGATAAATACTTACTTTTACATCCCAAAACGAGAAAAATGAAAACCCAAAAACACCGAAAAAATGTCTAAATCATAAAATGTTTCACTTCAAAGATCATCTCGTTTCTTAACTAAGGGTCAACTAAGTTAACTTAACCTAACCGGACATAATCGAATATAATAACTTTTATGGATTTTTTTTTTCAAATTGGAGTTGCGAAAGTAAACTTTTGCCTAGAAAATCAAAGTTAACAAGTAATAATAATCCAATGGAGATGAAGGACTGATCTTAAAACACAATGCCCATCTGCAAGGTCATATTCTCTTAGCATCTCATTAGGATTACGTAATAGGGATGAACAATAAAAGGATTGGAGAAGGCGTTGAAGGGAAAGATCCGTTTTCTGCAGCTTTCACCATCTATGATGAAATCGGCGCTCATTAGAGCAATATGGAGGCGTTTCTTGTTATCAATTAATACTGATGGGTGGAAAGATGTATACATGTAAGCATAAATCAACACCTACATAGAATGAAAAAAAAAATAATAAAAACTTAGGAGAAGGGAAATGGGGCTCAAGAGAAGAAAAGATCCGTGTTTCCTATGCAATAACCAAATGACGAAACTGGCGCGCATTTCAGCATGCGTTTTAGGATTTTCTTGTCACCGTTTAAAACACATATGTACAAATATAAACATAAAAATCCAATTTACTATCAATAATGTAATGTAGATATAGATAACTTGGCAAACGGAAACGCAGACAAGTAGATATACACATATGACAGACAGATATAGAAGTTTAAATTGTATACGAGTGAATGGGAAAAATGTATATTGTTATAAATATATTGATCTACAGATAGAGATCGGATTTTGGATATATATAAATCTTATATCTATCTATCAATATATATATATATATATATATATATATATATATATATATATAATATATATATATATATATATATATATATATATATATATATATATATATATATATATATAAAATATATATATATATATATATATATATATATATATAAATATATATATATATATATATATAAATATATAATATATATATATATATATATATATATATATATATATATATATATATATATATGAGAGAGAGAGATAGATAGATAGATAGAGAGAGAGAGAGAGAGAGAGAGAGAGAGAGAGAGAGAGAGAGAGAGAGAGAGAGAGAGAGAGAGAGAGAGAGAGAGAGAGAGAGAGAGAGAGAGAGAGAGAGAGAGAGAGAGAGAGAGAGAGATTGTGTGTAGGAGGTGAGAAGAGGTTCCTCTCCCACCTCCTCAAGCCTACCTTTTTTCCAAACAATGGTTAATGTAAGACCGAGATCTCCTTCTATTCTCATTGCATTGATTACAATTAGGTCAACATCGCCAACCCCTCTCTCCACCCCCCCATTCTCCTCTTATTCTTATATACTCTGTACATACATGTGCACTCTTACACCTATTCATTTTGTGAGTGAATGAACAAACGGGTTCCTTAATCATACGTCTCTTGCTTCCAAGAAGGCTCAAGACAGCTGAAAGAGCTTGTGATGGTTGAAAGATTCATTATGACTGAAAGACCCAAAGCAAGATTTTTGCTGGAAGAGAGATGCGTGCGTACAGAATAACTTATTACAAACACCAATGCGACAGTTCATGCAGCGAAAATTGTTAAGGAAATACTTGACAACATAGAAACACATCTCACCACCTTGGAAACTTTCGAACCACCAAGGTGATAAAACAAACCAAGAGGTATAACCTCTAACCTACGGGCCGTTCTTTGAACAAGGGCCCGTGCCAACACAAGGTTGGCTTTAACCTCAAACAACAACAACAAACTTATTACTGACGGAAGACTTAAGTCTGCTGAAGGACTTTATTTCTGACGGACTGACAGAAGACATGCCTGCTCTAAGACGGATTCTTGACGGAGGACTCACGTTGGCGAAAGACTAATACCAAAGAAAATATTTACGCTGCCAAAAGAAACCCGATGCCATAAAGATTTAATGCTGATTATATCAAAATTGCCAAAAGACATGTTGGTTAAAACTCATCATGCCGAAAATTTTGCCTGCTGTTAAACAATCCGGAAATATTTATGCTGATATGATTATGAAGCCGAAATTATGAATCCACCTATATCTTATATAATAAAACTGTCCATCGGGCACGTGTTAATTTATTTAACTTTTTTTTTTTTTTACAGTTAAACATACAAGATAATCGTTCTACTACCAGTAACGGTCAGACAAGACGCACGGACAATCACATAAACATACCAACGTTTAGTTATATTATTAACTGATGGATCAACTAATACTCTTGCTCAGGCTTCATAATGGCGAATCTGCAAGAAATCTGTACTACCCCTTGAAGAAAAGGAATCTATAAAAAAAAATATATACATAAAGGAAATATTTATATATAAATGAGCACGCACACACACACACACAAATGTATATATATATATATATATATATATATATATATATATATATATATATATATATATATATATATATATATATACAATATAATATAATATAATATAAGAATAAGAATAATAATAACTTATAAGCAAAGGGTAAACCGAACGTAGATTTAAAAGCTCGGACAAGCTTAGACTCCAATTTCTTATCTGTTAACATTTATATAAGCTTCGACTGATTGTGCTGAAAGTGTAAAATAAAATAAAACAAAATATTAAGGTAGTCTTATTGAGCTCACCACATCTGTATTAGTACACAGACCTTGTTCTACTCGTTTCTTCTTCTTTTGTTTTCAAGCTTTATATGCAAGTACCGATAAATACATTAAAAAAAATATTTGCCTCGTGGTTTAAGGAAATGTGTCACTGAGTAAAAAAAAAAAAAAAAAAAAAAAAGTCCAGAGACCGGGACTTACGAAAACAGGGCTCTTTCTCGTTAGCTTAACTGGGCAAATACACGCATATACCTCTGTGACTGTGCAAGAATTGTGCTCAAAGTACACATTGGGGTTCCCAAACAGTGGTTATGTTAACGCATCTCCTGGCTAACAGTTGGTCTGTCTTATGATCTATTTTTTCTTTTTTGGTTTGAAAGGCATATAAAGGGCACGACTGAAAGCAGGCACACCCCTAGTTCCATACAAAGGCACTACAGTCTAAAGGGCTGTTTACATGGTCAAACGGTTCGTCGAACGCGGTTCGACAGACAAGTGCTTGAAGTGATGTTCGTAATATTCTTTATTTTAAAGTTAAATAATTAATTCAGTGTTATTTATATGTTATTCTATTGAGTTAAGGGGGGTTTACACGGTCAAACGGTTCGTCGAACGCGGTTCGAACCGTGTTCGACGAACCGTTTGACCGTGTAAACCACCCTTAACTCAAAATATTAACATATAAATAACACTGAATTAATTATTTACCTTTAAAAGAAAGAATATTACGAAAAAAATACACCCACATCATCTACCAGTACCAGTGTTCCCTTAGAGTTGGCACTTGCACTACGTAGCATATCTAACATGTAAACAATCAAGTAAACCAAATATCGATAAGACAATATTTCACTTTTTCATAAACAAACTCTCTCTCTCTCTCTCTCTCTCTCTCTCTCTCTCTCTCTCTCTCTCTCTCTCTCAACTTCCCCTACACAAAAGGCATATCATGATACAGCCCAGAAAACATTATTATTTATTATGGGAATCTCTTTGAAGAGCACCTGTCGCTTTTTGTTATTGTTATTCTCTATTCAACTAATATCTTTCAAGTGGTTTCCTTGACAACGTTTCATCAAAACCACGGCATGTTCATGTATATGTAAATTTCAGAATTCTTTGCTAATATAATCTTACCATATTCAAACAGACATAATAATTATATATTCTCTCACTCTGAAGAGGAAATCTTCAAAGCTCTAAAAAGTATGGAGCGTGAATAGAATATAATCAATAGAAAAAACAAGCTCAGCTAATCTTAGATTATACTCAACAAATTTCCTGTCAAAACATAAGCCAAACAATGAATAAATATATCTACTTTTGATACATCTCGACGATAAATAAAGTATAAATATAAATCAAGTTAAGGAGAGCTGTAAGTAAACACATTTGGAATACATATACAAAAATACAACGGGATGTGGATATAGATAAGGTACATATGTTGTTTTTCAACAACATATACATTTTACAGTGATATTTCCTATTATGGAAGGCGATGAGTAAGAAGGAAGTGTAGGCTTTGGCAGGAGCAGAAAAATTTAAAAAAGTGCAATTTTCGGAAATGGTTTACATTTGGCAATCTATTACTGGGATTTACAGTCAAAAACAACAAAAAATATAAATGACACTTTATAGAGACATACATAATTATATATATATATATATATATATATATATATATATATATATATATATATATATATATATATATATATAAAGTATATGATAAGAAAAAACCCATTAAAGAAAGATAGAAACATATTTATTAATTTCATGACATCAATTGATTACCTTGAGTACAATTAAGAAAATGTAAACAGTTGAGGTCACAAATTTAAGAAGTGTACTTAAAATACTATTCAACATGTTTTCATTAATAGGCCTTTTCCTACTATTTTATAGAGGATGGTAACATATATATATATATATATATATATATATATATATATATATATATATATATATATACATGGAGAAAGTTATATACTTTAATGCATCTTAAGAATGCAATAACTGCCAAAATTCAACACATGGCATACGTTAGCTCCATAAACTGTCCCAAAATGTCAAAAACTCGATTAATCTCAATCGTTTTTAGTTGTAATGGTCAGAAATGCATAGAAAATCTAAAATAGAAAGAAAACAGTTATGAAAGACAGGTGAAACATGTAGAATACTAAACATGTTTCAAGAGCAGCAAGACTTCTTTTTCTTTTATGTGATCTGGCAATGAATAGTTCTGCTCTTATCTAAGTTGGTGCCCGCGCATCTCATGACGTACTTACTGAGCCAGTTGAGTAGGACCACTGTCATTGCTTTATTTACATATTCTATTTTAACCTTCCAAGGTAACGGTTTAAAATTGACTACAGAATTGGCTATAACAAGAAGTTTAGCGAGATAAGCGTATAAAGTGTCTAGGTATCTCATATAATAAGCGGACGAGAACTACAGCAATAGTATCTAAGGATGACAGAGATCTAGGTAAAATCCATAAGGCTTAACAAATTCATTCTACAATGGGTGTTTTGGGTTCTAGTCTCAGCAATTGGCAGTTTCGTGGTGATCCATGTTTTGTGTGTGATTACCTAATTGTGTTTACGGGAAAGAGCCCAAAACTCGTATCTTCCCGTCTCCTGATCACTTCCATTTTATACTTAGTGATACTAATCATACCTGTCCTTAAAACTATGGATTGAGATAGCATTAACTACCTCCTCGCTTAGCCAATTCCAATTATCAACTACTCTTACACTGAAAAAGTATTTCCTTACATCCTGCGAAGAAGTTTTCTTACGAAGCTTCAAACTATGACCTCTAGTTCTAGAGCCAGCCATATCGAAATATCGATCCCTATCCACTCTATCATAACCATGAAGGAATTTAAAGACTCTCACCATATCCCCCCCTCACTCTTCTAGCTTCAAGTGATGGTAATTCTAATTCCCTCAGCCTCTCATCATAACTGAGATTGCGTATTTCTGGCACCAGTTTCGTGGCATGTCTTTGAACTTTTTCAAGCTTAGCTATGTGCTTTTTCAAGTGCGGATTCCAAAAGGGGGCTGCATATTCGAGTTTTGGCCTCACATAGGTTACATAAATATTTCTGAACATTTCCTTGTCCATGTGCCTGAAGGCTACCCTTACATTTGATAAGAATGCATATGCTGCCCTTACTATGCCATTTATATGTATTTCTGGAGACAAATCTGCCAGTATGTTTACTCCTAGATCTCTCTCATTTTCTGTCTCTTGAAGTTGTACTCCAGCCACCGAGTAGTCAAGCTTGGGCCTTCTTGAACTTGTACCCATTCTCATTACCTTACATTTTGAAGTATTGAATTTCATTAGCCACTTTTCTGACCACTCATGCAGATTATTTAGATCCTCTTGAAGTTCTCTACCATTGTTCTCGTTTTTTACTTTCTTCACAATCTTTGCATCATCTGCAAACATATTCATGAATGAATTTACAGACTCTGGTAGGTCATTTACATATACAAGGAACAAAAGTGGCCCTAAAACTGAACCCTGTGGAACTCCACTACTAACTCTTCTCCATTCACACACTGAGTGTCTTACTCTAACCCTCTGTTCCCTTCCTTCTAAGTAAGTTTTTATCCATTCCAAAACATTTCCACCTATTCTAGCCATTGATTGCAGCTTCCTAATAAGTCTCCCATGTGGAACAGTGTCAAACGCTTTCTGGAAGTCTAGGAATATGCAATCTGCCCAGCCCTCTCTTTCCTGTAAGATTTGGCTTACCTCATCATAAAATTCTAATAAGTTTGTTACTGTTGATCTACCTTCTCTGAAGCCATGTTGCCTCACTGACAAAAAGTTGAAGGATTCCAAGTGAAGAGAGATATGTTTCCTTAGTAGTTTCTCCATAACTTTGCAAACTATGCTGGTCAAGGAAATTGGTCTATAGTTCAGAGCCGTATCCCTCCTTCCCTTTTTGAAGATAGGTATCACATTTGCTTGTTTCCAGCATCTTGGAATCTCCCCCGACTCCAGTGACTCCTTAAATATGATACTTAGTGCCATTGATATTGTGTTTGCGCATTTTTTAAGCACATGAGGGGATATGTCATCAGGACCTGTAGCTTTATGAACATCTAAATCCATCAGTGCTTTGCATACCTCTGTGGCTGTAAGGTTGATGTTCTCTAATACCGGCCCTTGAGCTTCTATCACTGCAATCTGAGGGGGTGGGGTATTTTCTACTGTAAATACTGACTGAAACTCCTTGTTCAATTCTTTGCAGATCTCTTCATCCGTCTCAGTGATGCTTCCATCCGCTCTCTTTAGCCTTAAAACCTGTTCTTTTACCTTCAGTTTTCCTCTGATAAAGCCGTGGAAAAGCTTGGGATTTTCTTTAGCCTTCCTGGTGATGTCCCTCTCATAGTCTCTCTCTGCCTCTCTCCTTTTACTTAGGTAGTCATTTCTTGCTCTTTTGTAGGTTTGCCAGGCATTTATGTTTTTTCTCCTCGTATACCTTTTCCAGCATTTGTCTCTCCACTCCTTAGCTCTTTTACACCCATTATCGAACCATTTCTCTCTGGCATGAATTACACCTACTTTGGTGACAGGTATGCAGCAATCTACTATCTTCCCATATTTCTCACAAAAGATGTCATACATTTCTTGTACAGATTTGTTGTAAAATAAGGTTCTCCAGTTAATAACTGCAAAAAGCTCATTCATTTTGATGTAATCTCCTTTCCGATAGTTCCTCCTCATGTCCTCAGTGCCTCTACTCTCAGGAAGAATATCTTCAATGATATACTCCATCAACAACACACAGTGGTCACTCTTTCCAATTGGTGGTTCATACTCAATTTTTTCAATATCCAACACATTATCTGTGAACACTAGATCAAGTAGTGATGGCTCATCCCCACCCCTGGCCCTTGTTGGTTCCATTACATGTTGGTGTAGGAAATTCCCTTGTATGCAATCTAGGAATCTTGCCCCGAATGAGTCCTCACCACTGTGTGGGTCAAGATTTATCCAATCTATCTCTTTATGATTAAAGTCTCCCATAATCAAAATCCTACATTTTTTTCCCCGTGCCATCTTAACAACTGAGTTTATGACTTCAATAGTACCTATATGACTTTCCTCATAAACTTCAAGCCTATTTTGGTTCCTTGGTGGGTTGTATACAACAGTTATTATAATGCTCTCTGACCCAGTATTTATGCGAGCAACAAGAAATTCCTTGAACTCACTTTCTATAGCCAAGTTTATTTCTTCAACTTGAATCCTTTCACTTATGAGCAGTGCTATCCCTCCACCAGTCCTCTCAGATCTTTCAACCCTTAGTATTCTGAAACCCTTAGGAAAAACTGTGACACTGTTTATGTCCTCACTCAACTTAGTCTCTGTAATTGCTACTATATCTGCCTTACCGTTGTGAATCCTATCTTTTAATTCTACTGCCTTACCAGCTAATCCATCAGCATTTGTGTATAACAATCTTAATGAGGCCCCATCCCCTGATCTTCTGTCATTATCTTCTTTATCTCCTCTTTGTCTGGAAGAACTCTGTAATGAAAATTTTTCTTCTCTTCTTCATTTCTTTCATCATTTAACCTTCTTGCCTCTTGCAACAAGTTTTTGATCTTTCCCATCTCTTCCTGTGTTCTGTATTGTCTAATGAACACCTCTTTGAATTCTTGAAGGTCTTTTAGACTTTTTTTTCTCAACAATATTTCCCTACATGTTTCCCCTCTCTCAAAGGTTACTTTTGTTGGTCTCGGCTTTCCTTCCCTCGAATATTTACCTAGTTGGTGTATGTTTACAATATCCTCAGGACCACATACTACTCCAAGCTTTCTTATCAGGTCTACAACCCTAGCTTTATTTTCTTCAAGTCTCCCCTGCCATGTTGGCTCCTGGGACTCGCTTATGCCTGAGATTACCACTGTCTTCTCCTTATCAAGTGCCTGTCTGATGAGTGGGTTTGCCCTTTCCATCACAACGTCTTTCATTTTTTCAATTACTGTCTCTTTATAGTCAACTGTTTGTATGTTTTCCAATGCCACCACCTTTACAGCCTCTTTTACTGCCACATTCCCCTTTAGTGCATCAGCAAAGGAAATTTTCATGGCATCATTTTCCATATTCAGCTCCTGGAACTCTTTTCTGAACTGTTCAATGTTTTCCTTAATCTGGACATTCCAAGCAGCAATCTCGTCTCTCTCAGAAGAGAGCAGTGAACTAACATCTAATTCCTTTAGGTTGTCATTTAGCTGTTTGTTTTTATCTTCTTGTTTAGAATGTCTAGATTCTAGTTGACTCTTTTCCCCTTCCAGCTTTTTTATTCTTTTTTCTAGTTCCTTTCTCTCCTGCCCTTGTGCTTTATTTGCTTCCTCCAAAGATCTTATTTGCTCTCTGAGTGTTTCATTCTCTTTCATTTCTCCATCCATATTCTGAATTTTATCATCAAGGCTTATAACCATTTCCTCTATATTCTTGATTTTCTGTTTGAGTCTCCTGATGGCTACCCCTCCTACCGACCCATGGATGGGAGAGGTTTGGGACAGAGATGGCGTCATTTTTATGTTCTCCCTCTCACAGAATATAGAAAGAAGACGAGAAAGAGGAAAAAAAAAGAGAAAAACTTTTAATTAAGCTTCACACCGAATTTTTATATCTCCATATAAGTGCTAGTTAGTGACTCAGTTTATCTCTTTTCTGGTAACACACATCTTAACTTAAAAACTTGACCATGGTTATTTAAGGATAAAAAGAAAAAGAAAAAAAAATGCAACAAAACAAAAGTCAAACCTGAAGGAAAAATTCGAACCTGTGTCTGAGGTGGCACCCACCTGTTTCTGCTATATATTCTTCCTAACTGATAAACCCACTTGCTAACCAAGGTATGTTATCACAAGATTAGACTTTACATTTAACTCAATATATATACAAAATAAAAACAAAATAGTAAAAGAGAAAGCTAAAAGAAAAGCAAAAAAAAAATGAAGAAAATAAGACAGCTGTACTACTTGGCAACTTAACTCAGTACTGTTGACAGGTGGATATTTTTTTTTTTTTACTTATTCAATTTTTTCTTGTATCAAACTAACTAACAAGTTAATATAAATGGGAAGGATACTGATTTTAACAATATATGGAACCACAGGATCAGGTAAACGGCCTAAGAGCTTTCCCCAGTTTACACAAAAAATTAGGTAATGTGATGTGATGGCTTCACCTCTGGCAACTCTTCTAAATTTCCTTCAAGGCAGAACTGGACGGCAGCTTCTCTCTCCCCTCACGAAAAATGTTCTCAGTTTTTTTCCTTTAATATTTTGGACAGTCTCGTCATACAACAAATATAAGTTTTGTACTCACAATACTCTGCAGGATATCAGATTTAGGGAAATTATGGTAAAGTTTTCCACTAAGCACTTAGTCACTC
>JAXCGZ010021823.1:0-28505 GCA_037179515.1 Halocaridina rubra | reverse complement strand
GTCCCATTATTACATTTGAAAGTGAGAAGAAGAAAACCGATTTAACCCCTCATACTTTTATCAAGAATGACCTCTCTCTCTCTCTCTCCCTCTCTCTCTAGCCTGCAATACAGTATTACAGTATGCTGTTACCTTGCCTTTACCAAATGTTGAATTCGAAATATTACTCCCCCCACCCCCTGGGACAACCTCATTTAGTTGTTCTACATTTGGAAAGGAAATCAGGGGTAATTCATAAGAAATGCCCCCTAGATTATTTCCTGTTAATCGCCTCCTAAATATGCGACGGATACAGTTGAATTTTGTTTTTTTCCAAACTACCTAAGGTATTCTTGAGAATGCACCAACTCGCACTGGTGATGTATCTACGGCTTGTAAGAGTTTATTCTGCTGGTCATATGTATTAAAAGCGTGTCGTCTTCAGTCAGAAACCTCTTTGACTTTATGAATACCTTCTCACACTCTTCAGACCACTCCCACTTCTGTTCTTTCCTTATGAAGCTGTTCATTCAAGCTGTTTCTGTAAGATATCTGGTAGATAGTTCCGATAGTTGATAACCAGCCTCAAAAAACGATCGTAAATCAGTTTTATTTCTTAGTCGGGTACATTTGTAATTGCTCTTTCTGCTTCCTCATCCATGTGTATCTCTCTAGAATCAAATTTTCTACCACTGTATGTCACAAAATCTTTCATGTAGTTGCCTTTTGATAGTTGTAACAATACTTTTGTAATCTTTCCTGTACAGCTTCTGATTCTGAAGATATGTTCATCATTTCTTCTGGTTTTGATTATATCATCCATATTACACTCAACAACTTCCAGCTTTATGCAAGTCACTTTACTTTGAATCAATAGTTTCATGATTCCCACAGTGGTCTTTTTCTTCTGATTCTGAATCAATACCATTTTCAGATTCTGAAACATTTTCAATTTCTTTTTAGGAACTACTTGCCATTTTTGCAAGGCTTCTCTTGTCTTTCATATTTCCATTTGCATTTTCTGCACAATTGCCCTTTCCTTTTCATTTGCATTTGTGATATTCACTGTCCTTGTAAAAACAGATTTCAGGGGTGTGATTATTCTTGCCATATCTGTTTGGCACTGTTGTCTCCTCGCAGTGAATTTCTTCCACTTGTTGCAAAACCATTTAACTTCAAAACGCTATTTTAAACTTTGTTTTTATTGGTAAGTCTTGTTCACTTAGCACTTGCCTTTGGATATTTGCATCCTTAAGACCAGTCACAAATATATATCTCGACACATCGTTCAGCAACTTGCTAATTTCACATGCTTTTTATAATATTCTTAGTCTTGTCATAAAAGTGAGTGACATTTTCACTGTGCTGTTGTTTTCTGTTGAAAAATTTGTACTTTACGGTGATGACTAGTGGTTTTGGAGTCAAATAATCTACTAATCCCAGCTCACTGTAGGACTTTTCTTTGGGCTTAGCAAGATGGAGTAGGGTTTTAATTGAGTGATAAGTTTTTTACTATAGTGGGACAAGCAATTACCGGTGGGTTTTGGCAGCTGGCACTAAGTTTGCAATTAGCTCTTGGTTATCGGCTAATCTCAGTTATACATAAGAATACGGTCACTATTGTGATATAGTCGCCAATTGTAAAAGGTTAGGTTAGGTATTTGGGATCCCCTGCATTAAGTTAGATAGTTTGCCTGTACGGGCAACAACCGGAGCATGAACACAGCGTTATTAGGTTAGGATATCCACGGTCATTAGTTAGAACCGGCTAAATAAGCTACAACTAACCGGCCATTATATACATGACTTACTGTATATATTATCACACTATCATTATGATATATATTACTTAGCGGCATTAGAAATAGGGTTGGGGTTATGTTGGTAAGGGTAGGATATCGGAAAATGATAGGAAATATGTAGGAAATTCCTGGAGCTAGTTGCAGGTGTCATCGGACATCTCTAGAGCTGGCGGGAGAAGAAGATAAGTTCTCACTTTAATGAGATTATAATAGGAATAATGATTCTCAACAAAGCATGTAAGGTAGAACTTAACTTAGAATAAGTATACACTATGTACAATATTACCACTCCATTACAACTCTTATAGAGATATCCTTGGAGTAGATCTAAAAAATGCCAGTAGTTGAACAAGTTTAAAAAGGTTGCACCTTTGGCTTAGTATTTTCTAGTATCATTGCTAGAAGATCTCCCAGATGCTCGCATGTTCTCTTTCAAGTTAAAATAGTTTCATTACTAATGTGTGTCTTACCTGCAAGAATGATAATAATCTTGTAGATATCTTTTATGTTGCCGAGTGTGGGCCTCTTTATTATATGAATGTGTTAATATATCCCATTTTCGTCACAGATGACTTAGGATTAATAAGAGGTATATAAAACACTCCTTCCTCAACAGGGTTAATATGTAGAAGAAGTTAATAATATGTTACATAAACTTACGACTAATGAAATTACAAGAACAAATGAGAATCTACTTAGAGGGATCAAAACCATAAGTACTTTACACCGAATCAAATATAAAGGAATTACATCCTATACAGGTTTCTTTCAAGTCATACTCTTTATACTTAAGAATGTTATTCATTTGCTTATAGAAAGCGGTAATTTTAAATGGAGAATATCATTGACAAAATACATAACTGCTTAAATACATAACAATTACCCCATGTCTAAAACTATGAAGATGGAGCAAGGCCTCTTACAGATATAGCATCAAGAAAGAAAAAACATTATGATCAAAGTTAGCCTCAAATGTGTAATCGTTATCGATATATAGAGCAAAGGTGTCATGCAGTCGTGAGAAGATTTTATTCACTTAGTTGTTGCATACTTTTTTGTTTATCTTTGTCCTATAACTTGGCTTTATACAATTGTTTATCGAGTACAAATTTTCATGCATACTTTCATTGCAATTACTTTTACTGAAAAGGTACATAATCTTATAAAAAAAAAAAAAAATTATATATATATATATATATATATATATATATATATATATATATATATATATATATATATATATATATATATATATATATATATATGATTGTGACACCAGGAAGGGCTATAAAAAATAAATCTACCCTTGTCGGGTCTTTGCACAAAGACAACATAGAGAGAACCAAAGATGAGGAGTATTATGGCTTGTCGCATGTTAAGGGATAATAAGACATGCATAATGAATATCCAAGAATATTCGGTGTTGTTGTAGGCACAGAAAGAGAATGGTAACTGAAGGAATATTTAACATCGAACTGTCCTGGGCAGTCTTATATAAGCCCACAATATACTTTAGCTGTAGTATCACAATGGGCGGTTGTGGCCATGGGCCAACCAACTACATGGTAAATATATATATATATATATATATATATATATATATATATATATATATATATATATATATATATATATATATATATATATATATATATATATATATATATATATATATATATATATATATATATATATATATATATATATATATATATATATATATTCACCAGAACAGTATCTCTGCGAAGTTTTCAGAGTTGTTGGAGGATGGAGCCCAAGAACGCGTGCGGTTGGGGAAACTGTAATATGAACATAGTGGCATTCAGATAGAATGCGTTCATTCCTAAGTATAATAGATATAAGCTATATGGTCTGTTTCCTTTTAACCCTCTGTGGTGTAGTTGAGAGCAGCTTGGCTTAGTAATTAGAAGTCCTAGATTCAAGTCCTGGTCGGGGTAAATATGATTCATGTTTTCACATATGTAATATGCTTATTTGGTGTTATATATATATATATATATATATATATATATATATATATATATATATATATATATATATATATATATATATATATATATATATATATATATATATATATATATATATATATATATATATATATATATATATATATATATATATATATATATAATATATATATATATATATATATATATATATATATATATATATATATATATATATATATATATATATATATATATATATATATATATATATATAATATAAAATAAATATTATATATATATATATATATATATATATATATATATATATATATATATATATATATATATATATATATATATATATATATATATATATATATATAAAATAAATATATATATATATATATATATATATATATATATATATATATATATATATATATATATATATATATATATATATATATATATATATATATATATATATATATATATATATATATATATATATATATATATATATATATATATATATATATATATATATATATATATATATAAAATAAATATTTTATATATATATATATATATATATATATATATATATATATATATATATATATATAATTATATATATATATATATATATATATATATATATATATATATATATATATATATATATATATATATATATATATATATATATAAATAACCAAATAAGCACATTACATATGTGTGAACATGAATCATTTTTACCCCAACCGGGACTTGAAACTAGGACTTATAATTACTAAGCCAAGCCGCTACCAACTACACCACAGAAGGCTAAGAGGAAACAGACCTTATAGCTTATATCTGCTATACTTAGGAATGAACGCATTTTATCTGAATGCCACTATGTTCATATTACAGGTTCCCCAACCTCACTCTTGGTTTTGTTTTCGCATTTAATTCAACTCCCAATCTCTTTCGGGACCAACAATAACCAAATAAGCACATCACATTTGCGAGAGCATGAATCATTTTTACCCCAATCAGGACTTGATCCTTGGACTTATAATTACTAAACCAAGGCACTACCAACTACACCACAGAAGGTTAAAAGAAAACAGACCTTATAGCTTATATCTGCTATACTTAGGAATGAACGCATTCTATCTGAATGCTACTATGTTCATATTACAGTTTCTCCTACCTCACTCGTGGATTCGTTTTCGCATTTAATTCAACTCCCAATCTCATTTGGGACCAAGAAAAACCAAATAAGCACATTACGTATGTAAAAACATGAATCATATTTACCCTGACCGGGACTTGAACCAGGGACCTATTATTACTAAGCCATGGCACTACCAACTACTTCAGAGAAGGTTAAAAGGAAACCTCTATTCAGAAGGAGGAAGAGAGTTCCAGAGTCTGGAGGTAGATGGGAAGAAGCAGCCACTGTACCGACCAATCCGCGAGCTACAAATCTCCACACAGTACCTTTGAGATGAGGCTGCTTGGCAAGTGTTATGCGGCCTTGGCAGTGGGGGAGGGATGCAATTCGCCAACTCATCAGATCATTGATGGAAATAATAACGATAGAAAAGAGCAAGGTAAGATACCTTACGGCGAAGAGAGAGAGAATCCAGATTAGAAGTAAGAGAAGGATCATTTATGAGTCTGATTGCCTTAGATTCAACCCTATCAAGAAGATAAGTATAAGTAGAAGCACCCATGATGTGTGAGCAGTATTCTGAGCAAGGACAGATAAGACCTTTATAAATTTTAAGTAACTGCAAAGAGGAAAAGAAATGACGAAAACGAAACAAAACCCCCAATCTTTTGGATGAAGATTTAGAAATTTGGATTATGTGATTCCTCCAAGACAAGATAGAGGCTATATGGATTCCTAACATGTTGACAGAGTTAAGAGGGTAAATTTTGTTAGTTTTGAAGACAATAGCATTTTCAGGAGGAGAAGAAGATAAAGAGATAGCCAGAAACTGTGTCTTGGAGGCATTGAATTTAACTAAATTTTGAGTGCCCAACTCAGATACTCTCTGCAAATCGGAGTTAAGAGTAGTAGAAAGAGTGATACGAGACTGATTACAAGAAACAGATGAAGGTTGTGAAGAAAAGGCATAGGAAAAGTGAAGGGTAGAATCATCAGCAAAGGCATGAAGAAGAAAGAAAGATGGGGATTGTAGATCATTGATGAGGAGAAGGAACAGAGTAGGTCAAAGAACAGAGCCCTGTGGAGCACCGCTGGTAACAGAGAAAGGGCTAGATGTCGCGCCATCAACCACTACAGATATAAAACGGTCAGTAAGAAAACTGAATATCAGAGAACAAATAGAAGGGGTAAAGCCATAGGCAGGGAGTTTGGCCAACAGAGCCTTGTGCCAGACTCTGTCACAAATCTTAGAGATATCAAGGGCAACGACAAAGGATTCCCCATAGTTCCTCAGAGATGATGACCATACATGAGTAAGATAGGACAGGAGATTACCAGTGGATCTTGCCTTGCAGAAGTCGTACTGGTGATCGGAGATGAGTGAGTTAGATTCAGGGTGTTTCAAGAAGTGAGCATTGAGCAAAGTCTTGAAAACTTTAGCAATAAAGGAGGTTAGGGCAATAGGTCGTTAGTTTGAAGGAATAGAGTGGTCACCCTTCTTAGGAACAGGTTGAACTACAGCATGCTTCCAAGATGAAGGATAGATACTGGTTGATAGAATGAGGCGAAAAAGATGTCAAAGCATGGGAGCCAGATCGGTTCCCGTCCAAGACCAAGAGTTTAAGCGGTTTCCTGGCAGGTACTGCTGTGGTTGGACACCACAGTGGGGGGTTGGGGCTTGCCCCGGCTGATGAATACCCATTGTATTGTAATGGAAATAAATGTTTAAAAAAAAAAAGTTCATCTGCAAACTCCTTAAGGAACTTTGCAGGGATACCATTGGGACCAGATGCCTTGTTTGTCTTTAGACAACTAAGAACCTTATGAACTTTGGGTGAAGAGAGGATAAGGGAGGACATAGGGTTAGAGAGGGGTAAAGATTGAGGAACAGGTGCACTAGAATCGTTTATAGAAGAGTTGGCAGAAAAATGAGAGCCAAAGAGAGTGGCTTTGTCAGTGGGAGAGCAAGCTATAGAACCATCAAAACGAATGAGAGGGGGAAAGTTTGAGTTACAGAAGTTTTTGGCTAAGGACCAGAAGCATTTGTCAGTGGGAGAGGTGTTAAGGTCATCAATTTTCCTTCTTATAAAGGAAGCCTTAGACCTTCGAATCTGAGCAGTACAGCGATTCCTAGCTACAATAAAAGCAGAGCGAGTTAAATCGGAAGGAGAGGCTTGGTAAGATTGGTGTGCCCAATTCCTAGCCTGGATAGCCATGGAGCAGGCACTTTCAAAACAAGCTTAAGGGGGAGAGAAAGTTTTTGTAGAAGAGGGGATGTACACCTCCATTCCTGCGGTCATGATCTTGACAACTTTTAGAGCTACCTGATCAGGGTTGCAGGACTGAAAGCAGTAGTCATCCCATGGGAAGCCAAAGAGGAAGTGCGCAAATTTTCATGTTGGGTACGCTGAAAGTGCCAAAGGCAGCACTGAGTAGGAGGGATTGGTGGAGGGGCAGCAAAAATGGAAGAGACTGAAATCATAGAGTGGTCAGATTTACCAAGAGGGGAAAGCACAGAATAGGAGTAGTTTGAAGGATTAGAAGTAAAAATAGGTCAAAAGTGTTTGCAGCCTGTACGTGACGATCAGGAACATGAGTTACATGTTTGATAATATCTCCAGATCGTTAGTAATAGAGAAAGCAAGGGCATCACTTCCTCCCACATTAATGTGAGAAGAATTAAGCCACTCACTTTGGTGTACATTGAAGTCTCCAGTGCAGAGAACTGTGGCATGTGGGTGAATAGATAGCAAGGACAGATATTCAAAGAAAGACACAAACTCGGTGGAGTTTGGAGAACAGTAGCTGAAGTAAAGGAAGATAGTGGTAGTGGAGAGAGAGACTTTTAGCCAGAGAACATCAAAGTCAGGAGCTTCAAGGTCCATAGCCTCGCAGTAGGAATGTTATTGATTTGCATATAATTCAGCTCCCAGTCTCATTCGGGACCAACAATACTGCAAAAATAAGACTATATTTCGGATCCTAACTGGTGCTTGAGAAGTAGTTCATTTATGTCCCGAAATATAGAATTATTCTTTTGTGTTGTTTCACATACGAGCTTCCCTACTATATATATATATATATATATATATATATATATATATATATATATATATATATATATATATATATATATATATATATATATATATATATATATATATATATATATATATATATATATATAATCACTTCCTCCCATATCAATGTGAGAAGAATGAAGCCACTCACTTTGGTGTACATTGAAGTCTCCAGTGCAGAGAACTTCGGCATGTGGGTGAGTAGATAGCAAGGACAGATATTCAAAGAAAGACAAAAACTCGGTGAAGTTTGGAGAACAGTAGCTGAAGTAAAGGAAGCTAGTGGTAGTGGAGAGATAGACTTACTATATATATATATATATATATATATATATATATATATATATATATATATATATATATATATATATATATATATATATATATATATATTTATATATATATATATATATATATATATATATATATATATATATATATATATATATATATATATATATATATATATGGTAAAGACCCATCAGTGAAATAACAGAAAAAAATTCGCTACATTTCGGGTCCAAAATGGACCCCTTCTGAAGCAAAAGTGAGTGTATAAAGTAACAATGTCGGAGGGAGTAAAAAACAAAGACTCAAGTGCCCTGAGGGAATTAAAAAGTAAAGATAGAAAGACAGGCTAATCCAAAAGAAATAATACCCTCAATCAAAGAAAAACTGATGGGTATTTAGTTTTTTTTTGGATTAGACCTGTCTTAATCTCATTAATTTTTAATTCATTGAGGTTTCCTGATCCTTTTTATTTTATGCTCCGTCTGACATTGTTACTTTAAAGTTTATACACTCACTTTTGCTTGAGAAGGCTTCCAGTTAGGACCCGAAATATATTGCTATTTTTTTCTGTTACGTTACGCTGATGGGTTTCCTTACCAATTAGTGTTATTTGTCAACGGTTTGTGCTTATATATATATATATATATATATATATATATATATATATATATATATATATATATATATATATATATATATATATATATATATATATATATATATATATATATATATATATATATATAAGCACAAACTGTTAGCATACAGCACTAAACGGTAAGGAAGCCGATCAGTGAAACAACACATAGAAAAAATAACACTTATTTTGGGTCCTAACTGGTGCTTGAAAAGAAGACTCGTTATGACACGAAATATTGCGTTATTTTTTTCCGTGTTGTTTTACTGATATATATATATATATATATATATATATATATATATATATATATATATATATATATATATATATATATATATATATATATATATATATATATATATATATATATATATATATATATATATATATATATATATATATATATATATATATATATATCACTGACTTGTTAGCAGACAGTCTAAAATGGTAGGAAAAGCATATTAAATAAAACAGCGAATATATATATATATATATATATATATATATATATATATATAAATATATATATATATATATATATAGTAAAGAAGCCCATCAGTGAAATAACTCGCAGAAAAAATAACGCATATATTTCGGATCCTAACTAGACCCCTTCTCAAGCACAAGTGAGTGTATAAACTAAAAATGTCTTTTTTTTTTAAGATTCTACACCCACGGATGGGTGGAACGGGTAATGGAGGACCCATAGGGTGGTCGCCAACCGGCACAGGTCCCAACCCGCCACCCCCCTAAAAAAAAAATGTCAGCGGGAGTAAAAAACAAAGACTCAAGAGACCTGAGGGAAGCAAAGTCAAAGATAGTAAGACAGGCTAATCCAAAAGAAATAATACCCTCAATCAAAGAAAAACCGAGAGGTAATAGTTTTTTTATTTTTTTTATTAGACCAGTCTTACTATCTTTAATTTTTAATGCATTGAGTTTCCCGATCCTTTTTGTTTTATGCTCCGTCTGACATTGTTACTTTAAAGTTTATACACTCACTTTTGCTTGAGAAAGCTTCCATTTAGGACCCGAAATATATTGCTATTTTGTCTATGTTTTGTTACACTGATGGGTTTCCCTACCAATTAGTATTTGCCAACGGTTTATATATATATATATATATATATATATATATATATATATATATATATATATATATATATATATATATATATATATATATATATATATATATATATATATATATATATATATATGAGTAAGCACAAACTGTTAGCATACAGCTCTAAACGGTAAGGAAGCCGATCAGTGAAAGAACACAGAAAAAATAACGCTATATTTTGGGTCCTAACTGGTGCTTCAGAAGAAGTCTCGTTATGACCCGAAATGTTGAGTTATTTTTTTCTGAGTTGTTTTACTGATGGGCTTCCCTATCACACGCACACACACACACACACACACACACCGCGTTCAGTGACACACGGAACTGCTCCTCTTAAATTTTAAATTGTTTCGAGTGACTAAGTGCTTAGTGGAAAACTTTACCATAATTTCCCTAAATCTGAAATCCTGCAGAGTATTGTGAGTACAAAACTTATATTTGTTGTATGACGAGACTGTCCAAAATATTAAAGGAAAAAAAATTGAGAACATTTTTCGTGAGGGGAGAGAGAAGCTGCCGTCCAGTTCTGCCTTGAAGGAAATTTAGAAGAGTTGCCAGAGGTGAAGCCATCACATCACATTACCTAATTTTTTGTGTAAACTGGGGAAAGCTCTTAAGCCGTTTACCTGATCCTGTGGTTCCATATATTGTTAAAATCAGTATCCTTCCCATTTATATTAACTTGTTAGTTAGTTTGATACAAGAAAAAATTGAATAAGTAAAAAAAAAAAAAAAAAATATCCAACTGTCAACAGTACTGAGTTAAGTTGCCAAGTAGTACAGTTGTCTTATTTTCTTCATTATTTTTTTGCTTTTCTTTTAGCTTTCTCTTTTACTATTTTGTTTGTATTTTGTATATATATTGAGTTAAATGTAAAGTCTAATCTTGTGATAACATACCTTGGTTAGCAAGTCAGTTTATCAGTTAGGAAGAATATATAGCAGAAACAGGTGGGTGCCACCTCAGACACAGGTTCAAATTTTTCCTTCAGGTTTGACTTTTGTTTTGTTGCATTTTTTTTTCTTTTTCTTTTTATCCTTAAATTACCATGGTCAAGTTTTTAAGTTAAGATGTGTGTTACCAGAAAAGAGATAAACTGAGACACTAAATAGCACTTATATGGAGATATAAAAATTCGGTGTGAAGCTTAATTAAAAGTTTTTCTCTTTTTTTTTTCCTCTTTCTCGTCTTCTTTCTATATTCTGTGAGAGGGAGAACATAAAAATGACGCCATCTCTGTCCCAAACCTCTCCCATCCATGGGTCGGTAGGAGGGGTAGCCTTCAGGCGACTCAAACAGAAAATCAAGAATATAGAGGAAATGGTTATAAGCCTTGATGATAAAATTCAGAATATGGATGGAGAAATGAAAGAGAATGAAACAGAGAGCAAATAAGATCTTTGGAGGAAGCAAATAAAGCACAAGGGCAGGAGAGAAAGGAACTAGAAAAAAGAATAAAAAAGCTGGAAGGGGAAAAGAGTCACCTAGAATCTAGACTTTCTAAACAAGAAGATAAAAACAAACAGCTGAATGACAACCTAAAGGAATTAGATGTTAGTTCACTGCTCTCTTCTGAGAGCGACGAGATTGCTGCTTGGAATGTCCAGATTAAGGAAAACATTGAGCAGTTCAGAAAAGAGTTCCAGGAGCTGAATATGGAAAATGATGCCATGAAAACTTCCTTTGCTGATGCACTAAAGGGGAATGTGGCAGTAAAAGAGGCTGTAAAGGTGGTGGCACTGGAAAACATACAAACAGTTGACTATAAAGAGACAGTAATCGAAAAAATGAAAGACGTTGTGATGGAAAGGGCAAACCCACTCATCAGACAGGCACTTGATAAGGAGAAGACAGTGGTAATCTCAGGCATAAGCGAGTCCCAGGAACCAACATGGCAGGGGAGACTTGAAGAAAATAAAGCTAGGGTTGTAGACCTGATAAGAAAGCTTGGAGTAGTATGTGGTCCCGAGGATATTGTAGACATACACCAACTAGGTAAATATTCGAGGGAAGGAAAGCAGAGACCAACAAAAGTAACCTTTGAGAGAGGGGAAACATGTAGGGAAATATTGTTGAGAAAAAAAGTCTAAAAGACCTTCAAGAATTCAAAGAAGTGTTCATTAGACAATACAGAACACAGGAAGAGATGGGAAAGATCAAAAACTTGTTGCAAGAGGCAAGAAGGTTAAATGATGAAAGAAATGAAGAAGAGAAGAAAAATTTTCATTACAGAGTTCTTCCAGACAAAGGGGAGATAAAGAAGATAATGACAGAAGATCAGGGGATGGGGTCTCATTAAGATTGTTATACACAAATGCTGATGGATTAGCTGGTAAGGCAGTAGAATTAAAAGATAGGATTCACAACAGTAAGGCAGATATAGTAGCAATTACAGAGACTAAGTTGAGTGAGGACATAAACAGTGTCACAGTTTTTCCTAAGGGTTTCAGAATACTAAGGGTTGAATGATCTGAGAGGACTGGTGGAGGGATAGCACTGCTCATAAGTGAAAGGATTCAAGTCGAAGAAATAAACTTGGCTATAGAAAGTGAGTTCAAGGAATTTCTTGTTGCTCGCATAAATACTGGGTCAGAGAGCATTATAATAACTGTTGTATACAACCCACCAAGGAACCAAAATAGGCTTGAAGTTTATGAGGAAAGTCATATAGGTACTATTGAAGTCATAAACTCAGTTGTAAACATGGCACGGGAGAAAAAATGTAGGATTTTGATTATGGGAGACTTTAATCATAAAGAGATAGATTGGATAAATCTTGACCCACACAGTGGTGAGGACTCATTCGGGGCAAGATTCCTAGACTGCGTACAAGGGAATTTCCTACACCAACATGGAACCAACAAGGGCCAGGGGTGGGGATGAGCCATCACTACTTGATCTAGTGTTCACAGATAATGTGTTGGATATTGACAAAATTGAGTATGAACCACCAATTGGAAAGAGTGACCACTGTGTGTTGTTGATGGATTATATCATTGAAGATATTCTTCCTGAGAGTAGAGGCACTGAGGACATGAATGAGCTTTTTGCAGTTATTGACTGGAGAACCTTATTTTACAACAAATCTGTAAAAGAAATATATGACATCTTTTGTGAGAAATATGGGAAGATAGTAGATTGCAGCATACCTCTCACCAAAGTAGGTGTAATTCATGCCAGAGAGAAATGGTTCGATAATGGGTGTAAAAGAGCTAAGGAGTGGAGAGACAAATGCTGGAAAAGGTATAGGAGGAGAAAAAACATAAATGCCTGGCAAACCTACAAAAGAGCAAGAAATGACTACCTAAGTAAAAGGAGAGAGGCAAAGAGAGGCAGAGAGAGATTATGAGAGGGACATCACCAGGAAGGCTAAGGAAAATCCCAAGCTTTTCCACAGCTTTATCAGAGGAAAACTGAAGGTAAAAGAACAGGTTTTAAGGCTAAAGAGAGCGGATGGAAGCATCACTGAGACGGATGAAGAGATCTGCAAAGAATTGAACAAGGAGTTTCAGTCAGTATTTACAGTAGAAAATACCCCACCCCCTCAGATTGCAGTGATAGAAGCTCAAGGGCCGGTATTAGAGAACATCAACCTTACAGCCACAGAGGTATGCAAAGCGCTGATGGATTTAGGTGTTCATAAAGCTACAGGTCCCGATGACATATCCCCTCATGTGCTTAAAAAATGCGCAAACACAATATCAGTGGCACTAAGTATCATATTTAAGGAGTCACAGGAGTCGGGGGAGATTCCAAGATGCTGGAAACAAGCAAATGTGATAGCTATCTTCAAAAAGGGAAGGAGGGATACGGCTCTGAACTATAGACCTGTTTCCTTGACCAGCATAGTTTGCAAAGTTATGGAGAAACTACAAAGGAAACATATCTCTCTTCACTTGGAATCCTTCAACTTTTTGTCAGTGAGGCAACATGGCTTCAGAGAAGGTAGATCAACAGTAACAAACTTATTAGAATTTTATGATGAGGTAAGCCAAATCTTACAGGAAAGAGAGGGCTGGGCAGATTGCATATTCCTAGACTTCCAGAAAGCGTTTGACACTGTTCCACATGGGAGACTTATTAGGAAGCTGCAATCAATGGCTAGAATAGGTGGAAATGTTTTGGAATGGATAAAAACTTATTTAGAAGGAAGGGAACAGAGGGTTAGAGTAAGACACTCAGTGTCTGAATGGAGAAGAGTTAGTAGTGGAGTTCCACAGGGTTCAGTTTTAGGGCCACTTTTGTTCCTTGTATATGTAAATGACCTACCAGAGTCTGTAAATTCATTCATGAATATGTTTGCAGATGATGCAAAGATTGTGAAGAAAGTAAAAAACGAGAACAATGGTAGAGAACTTCAGGAGGATCTAAATAATCTGCATGAGTGGTCAGAAAAGTGGCTAATGAAATTCAATACTTCAAAATGTAAGGTAATGAGAATGGGTACAAGTGCAAGAAGGCCCAAGCTTGACTACTCGGTGGCTGGAGTACAACTTCAAGAGACAGAAAATGAGAGAGATCTAGGAGTAAACATACTGGCAGATTTGTCTCCAGAAATACATATAAATGGCATAGTAAGGGCAGCATATGCATTCTTATCAAATGTAAGGGTAGCCTTCAGGCACATGGACAAGGAAATGTTCAGAAATATTTATGTAACCTATGTGAGGCCAAAACTGGAATATGCAGCCCCCTTTTGGAATCCGCACTTGAAAAAGCACATAGCTAAGCTTGAAAAAGTTCAAAGACATGCCACGAAACTGGTGCCAGAAATACGCAATCTCAGTTATGATGAGAGGCTGAGGGAATTAGACTTACCATCACTCGAAGCTAGAAGAGTGAGGGGGATATAGTGACAGTCTTTAAATTCCTTCATGGTTATGATAGAGTGGATAGGGATCGATATTTTGATATGGCTGGCTCTAGAACTAGAGGTCATAGTTTGAAGCTTCGTAAGAAAACTTCTTCGCAGGATGTAAGGAAATACTTTTTCAGTGTAAGAGTAGTTGATAATTGGAATTGGCTAAGCGAGGAGGTAGTTAATGCTATCTCAATCCATAGTTTTAAGGACAGGTATGATAAGTATCACTAAGTATAAAATGGAACCGATCAGGAGACGGGAAGATACGAGCTTTGGGCTCTTTCCCGTAAACACAATTAGGTAATCAATTAGGTAATCACAGGAAAGAGAGGGCTGGGCAGATTGCATATTCCTAGACTTCCAGAAAGCGTTTGACACTGTTCCACATGGGAGACTTATTAGGAAGCTGCAATCAATGGCTAGAATAGGTGGAAATGTTTTGGAATGGATAAAAGCTTACTTAGAAGGAAGGGAACAGAGGGTTAGAGTAAGACACTCAGTGTCTGAATGGAGAAGAGTTAGCAGTGGAGTTCCACAGGGTTCAGGTTTTGGGCCACTTTTGTTCCTTGTATATGTAAATGACCTACCAGAGTCTGTAAATTCATTCATGAATATGTTTGCAGATGATGCAAAGATTGTGAAGAAAGTAAAAAACGAGAACAATGGTAGAGAACTTCAGGAGGATCTAAATAATCTGCATGAGTGGTCAGAAAAGTGGCTAATGAAATTCAATACTTCAAAATGTAAGGTAATGAGAATGGGTACAAGTGCAAGAAGGCCCAAGCTTGACTACTCGGTGGCTGGAGTACAACTTCAAGAGACAGAAAATGAGAGAGATCTAGGAGTAAACATACTGGCAGATTTGTCTCCAGAAATACATATAAATGGCATAGTAAGGGCAGCATATGCATTCTTATTAAATGTAAGGGTAGCCTTCAGGCACATGGACAAGGAAATGTTCAGAAATATTTATGTAACCTATGTGAGGCCAAAACTGGAATATGCAGCCCCCTTTTGGAATCCGCACTTGAAAAAGTTCAAAGACATGCCACGAAACTGGTGCCAGAAATACGCAATCTCAGTTATGATGAGAGGCTGAGGGAATTAGACTTACCATCACTCGAAGCTAGAAGAGTGAGGGGGGATATGGTGACAGTCTTTAAATTCCTTCATGGTTATGATAGAGTGGATAGGGATCGATATTTTGATATGGCTGGCTCTAGAAGTAGAGGTCATAGTTTGAAGCTTCGTAAGAAAACTTCTTCGCAGGATGTAAGGAAATACTTTTTCAGTGTAAGAGTAGTTGATAATTGGAATTGGCTAAGCGAGGAGGTAGTTAATGCTATCTCAATCCATAGTTTTAAGGACAGGTATCACTAAGTATAAAATGGAACCGATCAGGAGACGGGAAGATACGAGCTTTGGGCTCTTTCCCGTAAACACAATTAGGTAATCAATTAGGTAATCACAGGAAAGAGAGGGCTGGGCAGATTGCATATTCCTAGACTTCCAGAAAGCGTTTGACACTGTTCCACATGGGAGACTTATTAGGAAGCTGCAATCAATGGCTAGAATAGGTGGAAATGTTTTGGAATGAATAAAAACTTACTTAGAAGGAAGGGAACAGAGGGTTAGAGTAAGACACTCAGTGTCTGAATGGAGAAGAGTTAGCAGTGGAGTTCCACAGGGTTCAGTTTTAGGGCCACTTTTGTTCCTTGTATATGTAAATGACCTACCAGGGTCTGTAAATTCATTCATGAATATGTTTGCAGATGATGCAAAGATTGTGAAGAAAGTAAAAAACGAGAACAATGGTAGAGAACTTCAGGAGGATCTAAATAATCTGCATGAGTGGTCAGAAAAGTGGCTAATGAAATTCAATACTTCAAAATGTAAGGTAATGAGAATGGGTACAAGTGCAAGAAGGCCCAAGCTTGACTACTCGGTGGCTGGAGTACAACTTCAAGAGACAGAAAATGAGAGAGATCTAGGAGTAAACATACTGGCAGATTTGTCTCCAGAAATACATATAAATGGCATAGTAAGGGCAGCATATGCATTCTTATCAAATGTAAGGGTAGCCTTCAGGCACATGGACAAGGAAATGTTCAGAAATATTTATGTAACCTATGTGAGGCCAAAACTGGAATATGCAGCCCCCTTTTGGAATCCGCACTTGAAAAAGCACATAGCTAAGCTTGAAAAAGTTCAAAGACATGCCACGAAACTGGTGCCAGAAATACGCAATCTCAGTTATGATGAGAGGCTGAGGGAATTAGACTTACCATCACTCGAAGCTAGAAGAGTGAGGAAGGATATGGTGACAGTCTTTAAATTCCTTCATGGTTATGATAGAGTGGATAGGGATCGATATTTTGATATGGCTGGCTCTAGAACTAGAGGTCATAGTTTGAAGCTTCGTAAGAAAACTTCTTCGCAGGATGTAAGGAAATACTTTTTCAGTGTAAGAGTAGTTGATAATTGGAATTGGCTAAGCGAGGAGGTAGTTAATGCTATCTCAATCCATAGTTTTAAGGACAGGTATGATAAGTATCACTAAGTTTAAAATGGAACCGATCAGGAGACGGGAAGATACGAGCTTTGGGCTCTTTCCCGTAAACACAATTAGGTAATCACAATTAGGTAATCACACACACACACATATATATATATATATATATATATATATATATATATATATATATATATATATATATATATATATATATATATATATATATATATATATATATATATATATATATATAAAACACTGACCTGTTAGCATACAGTCTAAAATGGTAGGAAAAGCCTATTAAATAAAACAGCGAAAAAAAAATTATATATATATATATATATATATATATATATATATATATATATATATATATATATATATATATATATATATATATATATATATATATATATATATATATTAAGTACTTATTAATTTCATGACCTTAAATGGCTGCTTTCCCATATATATATATATATATATATATATATATATATATATATATATATATATATATATATATATATATATATATATATTATATATATATATATATATATATATATATATATATATATATATATATATATATATAGTAAAGAAGTGAAATAACACAAAAAATAACGCATGAATTCGGGTCTTAACTGGACCTCTTCTCAAGCACAAGTGAGTGTATAAATTAACAATGTTAGTGGGAGTAAAAAACAAAAATGACCCAGGAGACCTGAGGGAATTAAAAATTAAAGATAGTAAAATAGGTCAAATTCAAAAGAAATGATACTCAAAGAAAAACCAAGGGGTATTGCTTCTCTTGGATTAGACCTGTCTTACTATCTCTAAGTTTTAATCCTTTTTGTTTTATACTCCGTCTGACTTGTTACTTTGAATTTTCTACGCTCACTTGTGCTTGAGATGGGGTCCAGTTGGGACTCAAAATATATTGCTCTATTTTTTATGTTTCGTTACACTGATGGGTTTCCTAGCTAATTAGTACTAATTGCTAATGGTTTGTGCTTATATATATATATATATATATATATATATATATATATATATATATATATATATATATATATATATATATATATATATATATATATATATATATATATATATATATATATATATATATATATATATATATATATATATATATATATATATATATATATATATATATATATATATATATATATATATATATATATATATTTATGATATTGACACTAGGGCGGGTCATAAAAACGATCTAACCTCGTCGGGCCTGGTCACGAAGACAATATATATATATATATATATATATATATATATATATATATATATATATATATATATATATATATATATATATATATATATATATATATATATATATATATATATATATATATATATGATTTTGACACTAGGGTGGGTCATAAAAAAGATCTAACCTCGTCGGGCCTGGTCACGAAGACAACATAGAGAGATTCAGAGATGGAGAGTATTTTGACTTGTCAGATGTGAAAGGATAATACAACAAGCGTAACAAATATCCAAGAATATTTGGCATTGTTGTAGGCACAGAAAGAGAACCATAACTGAAGGAGCACTTAACATCGAACTGTCCTGAACAGTCTTAAGTCCACAAGATCCCTTAGCTGTAGAATCGTAATGGGTGGTTGTGGCCATAGGCCAACCTACTACATGGTAAATATATATATATATATATATATATATATATATATATATATATATATATATATATATATATATATATATATATATATATATATATATATTGTCAGAGGAGTAAAAAACAAGGACTCAGGAGGTCTGAGAGAATTAAAAATTAAAGATAGTAAGACAGACTAATCCTAAAGAAATAATACCCTTGTCGTAGTGTTAATCACTACGGTAATATTAATAGCAGAAGGGTGCAAGGTAAGAACGGACAAGCGGTGGTTCGTTTAACTTAATTTATTTTAGAGTACAACATATACGACGCCTCAATGCCCCAACCCTAATAACTATCAGAAACTCTGATCTATTCGTTCCCCGGGGAAAGTACTGACTAAAGCTCCAACATCTCTGACTGCCTTGGGTATTCTTGAAATACCCCAAAGGGCAGGGTGTGTCATCTGGTATAATTTTGCCAATAGGCTTCAGGATCAAAGGGAGTCCCTCCTCTTTGGGGAGGGGCTATCTCAACAGGCCTATTGGGCAGAAGAAAGTCTAAATCGCCTGAGGCTATTGGGCATCTCTCCAGGGCATGTTCATAGGTATGAGTCAAATGTTTGTGTTTCTTGTGGTTTTGGGAACAGAGGGTTTCTTGTGGTTTTGGGAACTGAGAGTCCCTTGTCCTTTCAGTCCTCTTGAGGTACTTGATGCCAGATGATAGTTCCATGGGCCCAAATATTTATCTTGTTGACACCCAGGAACAACACTTGGGAGAGTCTTCAATTTCACCCTTGATCTTTAGCCTCGCCCGTTTCTCCTCTGGACAATAAGAAAGAATCAATGAAGGCAACATTTAGTTAGCATCAGGGAGGAGCACACTTTTGTCCCAGAGTAGAGCGAAAGACAGGAGAGAGAGAGAGAAAGAGCGATAGATATGGGAAGAGGGAGAAAAAAGGGTTGTGTGTGCGACCTTGAAATACGTTGCGATCTACACCCATATGGTTTGGGGGAAAGGGACTTCCTTCCTTCCAACACATGCACTGAAATTCAAAGAGTAAATTATCACAAGAGTATTTTTACATATAAAGAATTATAAATAAGTAAATAATTGAAAGTGAACAATGCAAGCAATAACTATTGGTAGAGTTGTAAGTTTATTGCCAGGGGGCTATTTTTATTCCCCAACTAACAAAAAAAAAAGCAAAAGAACTTAGCGCACAACTGCAGAAGCCTCGAAGCATAAATCCATTCCTTTCTGTTTAATATTGCAAAGGCCTTTACTGAAATAAGCATACACATCCTTGTCTATCATGAGTCTGTTTTTCTATCTATAAATCCGAGGGTTGAGTCGAAGCACACTCACTATAAGCCAACATATCTCTGATGAAATTAAAGCAACATATTACAATCATATGTGATAATATCTCTAGTACTATCAACAAAAGCACAATTATCTTTTCTTAATAGACAACTTAAAAGGAATTAAGTATTATTAATTTTTAAATTTCAAACTCTACATATAAGTGCTGAGAATCTCAATTATCTAAATTAGCTCAATTGTAATTATAATTTTCATGATATTGGTAGTACTTAACAATAATTATCACTAGATAATCTTTTTCAAAACTATTTGATCATAATATATCAAAGGGATAAAGATATTAAAGATTTCTTCTACACAAAAAAATATATATAACGATAATGGGTATCTGAAAAAAATATAAAGGTTTGTCTCTGTGTATGCAGTAATAAGAATAAAAAATCGTTTTTCATTTACAACATTAGAGAATGCATTTTGCTTAAGTTTCATAATCTCTTAGGGAATTGTACATGAACAACTAAAACAGAAAATATATATATTCTTCTACTAACTCAAATTTGAACGTTTTTCGGATTACTATTGAACAGAACTACCTCAGGAGACAGGGGGAAGTTTGTCATATAACTGATCTGTCTGTTTGTTCATACTTACGCACGGTTGTATTTTCATTACTCTCCCTTTTTATACTTTGTTTTTCCTACCCTTATGCTGCAGCTGACTAGCTTTTGCAGGGAGATGTGCAGATGAGAGCTGTTTTCTCCCCTGTTCCTTCGGCTTCTGGATCAACTTCAACTCTTTCAAATACGGGAAATGGCTGTGTAACATTCTTGTTGTCGCTTCTTGTCAGCTTGCACTCCTTCTTTATGACCAAGCTGGAATCATAGTGGCAAACTTTTATCACTGCATAAATCTCTAAGTGTTATATTATTATCTGCTATTTCTAATACCCGATATGGACCTAGATACAAGGGGGACATTTTATGCTGGTGGTTAACATTTTTCACGCAGACTCTATCGCATACCTTGACTGCATGCCTCTTCGCACTATGCTTGAGATCATACTCTTTTGCATACCTCTCCTTCAGCTTATTCAGGATGGCTGCCGTAAGTTCGTAGGTTTTTCTGGCGGTATTTACAACATACATTCGGAGACTCTCGATATCATACACTGGCAAAAGGCTTTGCGGGGCAAATGTGTCCCAGGGTAATTTGGGATCTTCCCCAAACACTAGGAAATAGGGGGAGTCTCCGATTGACCTATGGTATGCGAAATTTAGGGCCTGTTCCACTTGTTTTAGGTACAGGTTCCATCCTTGGGGATCAGAGGCAGCGAGTTGACTTAATAGTGTAATGATGGAGGCGTTTATTCTTTCTACTAACCCTTTAGCTTGCGGGAGATACGCTTGGACTGCTACATGATGATTTAGCGCTAACTCGCATAAACTCCTGAAAACTTCATTCCTGAATTCGCGTCCATTATCAGTTACTACTTCTCGAGGGAATCCAAATACTAATGTGAACTGGTGCAGGCAGCGGCTACCGAGGCCGCGCTCTTATCCTTCATCGCATACGTGAAGGTATATCTTGTGTATTCGTCTGTGTGTACAAAAATAATGGACTCTTTCCCCATTTAAAACTGCATCGCAGCCAGATCCGGGCAGGTGGGACCGTATTATGCTGCCGTTTGAAGCAATTGCACACATGACAATTCTTAATATACTCTGCAATGTCTTTATACATCCCTTCCCAATAGAATTGGGTACTTAGCAACCGATACGTTTTCTCGATTCCCATATGGCCGGCCGCAGGACTCGTGTGACACAGAAAGAGGGCGTGACTGTGGATCTCCTCAGGAAGTATTGCCTCATATTCCCCTTCTTCGTTTTTCGCTTAAACATTTTATACAATATTCCTCCTTCTATTACGAATGAAGTTATTCGGCGTCGAATTTTAGCAGGGACTTCGCCGTTTATTCCTTGCAAGAGTTCCTTCACCTCTCCCCTCAACGTATCCCCATCCTGCTTCCTTATGAGCTCCTCTCGATTCCACCCACAAGTGCCCCCTTCCCGCTCATTCATACTCGCTCGCTCACTCTCGTTCATACTCGCAACTTTCATTCTGCCCTCTCTCACCCTCAATTCCCCTATTCACTCTTTTATTTACCTTGCAAGGATGATTTTTCCCATGGCTCTGAAGGAGTCTGTGCGCGGAATCAGGAATGGTCCTCGCAGCAGCAGGATGGTTCGTGTCCACGGTCCGATGACTCGCGTTTCTCATCGAACAGGTAAAGACCAGGGCGGGGACTTCCCGCACTCCCCTGCTCAGGGCGTCTGCTACTTTGTCAGTCTCTCCAGGTACATACTCGAACGCCTGTATATTGAACTGCATAAGTATTAACAGCCATCAGGAAAGCCTCTGGTTATTTAGCGGATTCGCATACATGTACTTTAAGGGCAGATGATCGCTACGAATTATCACCGGGTATCCCAGTAGGAAACATTTGTTTTTCTAACACGAACACGATAGCAAATGCCTCTCATTCGATGGTGGAATATCACCGCTCAGTGTCTGTGTGTGCCTGGGAAGCGAAACTAATGAGGCGGTCTCTTTTCTTGTTGTCCGCCTGCGATACAACTCCGCCGATTGCGACGTCGGAGGCGTCACACGTGACATAGAACGCCTCATCAAATTTAGGATAAGCAAGTACCTGGGTAGACATTAGGGCTCTCTTAAAAGCTACAAATGTGGCCTCGTGCTCAGGCATCCAGCAAATCTGGTGCATGTTTCGGAGCCTATCTAAGGGACGGGATATGTCCGCGTACTTCTCAATAAATTTACGGTAGTACGAGCAAAGTGCTAGAAATTATCTAACATCTTTACAAGTTTTGGGTCTCGCAAACTTCTTGATGGCTTTTACTTTATCATGTAATACTGCCACACCCGCGAACGACAATTTGTGTCCGAGAAATTCTACTTCCCCTCTGAAAAACTGACATTTAGATAATTTCACGTGCAGGTTATTCTGTCTCAAGGCTTCTAAAACCGAAATGAGGTTCCGGGCGTGTTCTTCAAAGGTTTGTCCAATTATTACCAAGTCATCTAAATACACTAGCACAGCGCTACCGATGAGGCCTAGCAGCACCGCTGTCATGAGTCTGCTAAAATGACTGGGGGCATTTTTTAAACCACAAGGTAGATGACTGTACTCGTAGAGTTTATTATTTACTAAAAAAGTGGTCTTCGCTTTACTCTTCTCTCCTAAGACTACCTGGTGGTAACCCGCCTGGAGGTCGAGAGTAGTAAAATACTTAGCACTGCTGACGTGACACAGTACATCTTCAATTATAGGGAGGGGGAATTTGTCACCTTCAGTGAGCAAATTTAGTTTGCGGAAATTTACGCACAGTCGAAGATCTCCGTCTTTCTTCTTTACTAGTACAATGGGGCTATGCCAAGGGCTTTTAGATATTCTAATGACGCCCTTTTCCTCTAAATCGGCTACCAGACCCTCTAACTTCTTATTGTATGCAAACGGAGTGCAATAGGGTCTTGCAAAGGTAGGAGGATGACTTCCTGTGTTAACATCAAAATGGCATGAGAGTGCATTCCCCAAGGGGGTCAGAATCTAAAGCAAAAACTTCATGATATTTAGCGACAAGCTCGGTCATAAAAGTAGAATGCTCAGCAGTGCTCAATCCTCTCGCTAACGCCTGCAAATTTGCGACAGGTTCTGGGTCTTCCGCGACCCTTGCGACATTGACACTGTAACACTGCCGCACTTCTTCGAATTCGGTTGCTTTCGTGTTTCTAGGAATAACTAGCGGGATCGGTGATATATTCATGCACATGACAGTTAATATCTGGAATCCCTCGGGAGCCATTAGCAATTTATTAGGAAAAAAATCCGCGTACTCTCCGACAAATTCTGTGCATAAGGCTCGGGCGCTCCGGACTACTCACGAGGTAATAACTTCTAAGAAACATGCAGTACCGCTCTCAATAATATCTTCCCGAAGCGTCACAATGTAGTTATCGCTTTCTTCTTGCAACATGCATGCAGACACTGACGAGCGCGCGGAACATTAAACTATTTCGCTCTCGTTTGCAGTTACTGTTGTTTTCCCCCGTGTATTAACAATACTTACTCCCATTTTTACCAAGTCTTCGAATCCAATTATTACTTTCGCCTGTTCACTACTTATCTCCGGCAATACAAGGAAGGCACATCTAAATCTTGTGGGACACTCCTCATTTGCATTCACTGGGTTCACTACTTCTTTAACTCTAACAAAATTTGGGGTATTATTACCCACGGTAGTTATAACTACTGAAGTATCTAATTTAGTGATGGGTTCTGCAACAATACTACTGTCAATTAACGATACAGCTGAGCCCGTATCTAACAAATCAAATTGGCGGATTCCACCGACCGCAATTTCTATTAGCAAGATCCTAATACTCATTAGGTAGAAACTACAAGTACTTAGTTGTGCTGAGGAGGTGATCCTGTGACGTCCAAGTTTCCCGATTGGGAGGAGCGAAGGCTCCTCGCTGTGGAGTGTTCGAGATGTTCGCTGGGGTCCCCGTCGGGGCGTCGGTGTATTTTTATCACTATTTGCAAAGCTCCATGAGTAATTCTCTCAGAGGGGCACTTGTTAGCCCGATGTCCGGCCCCTAGACAGTTGTAGCAGAGCAGGTTCGCTCATGCCGTTTGCACGCACCACTCCCGTGGGTGGCCTATGCCGTTACACTCTGCGCACCGTCCTTCCCTTGCTGCTTGGAACCTCGGTCCTTGGTCGTTCGCCATGGCTGCGACGAGAGCCACTGCCATGTCCAGGAGTCTTTCCTTATCGATCTCCTCTTCCAAGAGACCGTGTCCAGGGTGGCTCTCAAACCAATTCGACAGTAGACGCACTAGATCGGGGACCGATCTAACATGTTAGATTTCAACAGAAAGTGGCACCTCGGCGGAACGGTTTTCTGCAGGGCACTTGGCACAATACTTTGCCGCATGTATATATTATCAACAGTTTCACTCACCCGTTAATGATTCGATCCTATTCGCGTACCAGCTCAACTATTCTCCACGTCTTCGCGGGCTATTTTGAATCTTAGATATTAGCGTTTCTTCACTCTGTCGCACTGTGAAAGCTGTTAGGAACCGATCCTGAAAAGTTTCCCAATGTGTTGTCGTCGACCACTCGTGTCTGCCTATGGTCTCGGCCGCAAATCCGGTGCACCTTTGTACTACTTTGTTAATTCAGTACTTGTCGGTCCACTCGGCACTTCTCATCCGCAGACCCAAGTGTTTCAGGAAGTCAGCCGCGGGAAATATGGATGGATATCCGAGGCCTTTTACATTTGCGTCTTCAAAGTACAAGGGAGAATCTTTGACTTGAGGCGCCGTTCCAACCAGGGCATGGGGTGGGCATGGCCTGCTGCGTTCCCTTTGTTACCACAGGGCTCGGAGTGGCAGGCTATTCGTCACTGTTCGAGGCTTCGGTTTCGCTGTCGGCATCGTCGCTGTCAGCCAAGTTCCTTCTCGACGGAGCGGCATCGGCGGCCACTGTCGTAGTGTTAATCACTACGTTAATATTAATAGCAGAAGGGTGCAAGGTAAGAACAGACAAGCGGTTGTTCGTTTAACTTAATTTATTTCAGAGTACAACATATACGATGCCTCAATGCCCCAACCCTTATGACTATCAAAAACTCTGGTCTATTTGTGCCCCAGGGAAAGTACTGACTAAAGCTACAACAACTCTGACTGCTTCGGATATTCTTGAAGTACCCCAAATGGCAGGGCGTGTCATCTGGCACAGTATTGCCAATAGGCTTCAGGATCAAAGGGGAGTCCTTCCTCTTTGGGGATGGGCTATCTCAACAGGCCTATTGGGCAGAAGAAAGTCTAAATCGCCTGAGGCTATTGGGCATCTCTTCAGGGCATGTTCATATGTATGAGTCAAATGTCTGTGTTTCTTGTGGTTTTGGGAACAGAAGGTTTCTTGTGGTTTTGGGAACTGAGAGTCTCTTGTCCTTTCAGCCCTCTTGAGGTACTTGACGCCAGATGATTGTTCCATGGGTTCAACTATTTATCATGTTGACACCTTGAAAAAACATTGCCTGTACCCAAGAACAACACTTGGGAGAGTATTCAGTTTCACCCTTGATCTTTAGCCTCGCCCGTTTCTCCTCTGGACTTGTTACAGGTTTCAGGTCCTGACTTCAGCAGGACTTCAGACGATGCGACACCCATAATCAATGAGATATTGAGGGGTATTGCATTTTTTTGGGATTAGACCTGTCTTACTATCTTTAATTATTAATTCATTAAGGTTTCCTGATCCTTTTTGTTTTATATTCCCACTGAAATTTTTACTTATATATATATATATATATATATATATATATATATATATATATATATATATATATATATTGCTTTTATTCATATATATATTATGATTATGACAACAGGACGGGCCAAAATCAATACAAATAAATCTATCCTTTTCGGGCCTAGACGCGAAGAAAACATACAGAGAAACAGAGGGAATTATTGTGACTTGTCACATGTGTAAGGAATATCCAAAAATATTTGGTATTGATGTAGGCATAGAAAGAGAACCGTATCTGAAGAAAGACTGGACATCTAACTATCCTGGACAATCTTATTCAATTCCACAAGACCCTTCAGCTGTAGTATCACAACTGGTGGTTGATGCCATGGGCCAACTTAAGTAAATGGAATATATATATATATATATATATATATATATATATATATATATATATATATATATATTATATATATATATATATATATATATATATATATATACTGGTTTTACGTCACAGACTCCCTTTTCTACCAAGGGCTAGGACGGTTGCCTTCTTGTGAAGGACTTGTTTTGGCAGATATAATCCTTACCCTGAGTGCATGCCCTTGCTAACCTCAGACCGTGACGGGACGCGAATCGTCGACCTGACGCCTCAAAGTCGCGGACACTACCGCTTGAGCCATGGTGACAAATTATTTATATATATATATATATATATATATATATATATATATATATATATATATATATATATATATATATATATATATATATATATATATATATAGAGAGAGAGAGAGAGAGAGAGAGAGAGAGAGAGAGAGAGAGAGAGAGAGAGAGAGAGAGAGAGAGAGAGAGAGCCAGCCCAATAAGCGCTTGCATATTTTAGTTAGTACTAGCATGATGTTCCTAGTGTATTTAAATTGCTAACTTTCATAATTATTAGCTTTGTTTGCTATTCATGAGACAATTTTTCATACACTAGCGACACTACTAAATAAGCAAAGTAGAATATTCCCAGTTTTCTAATTCGGCTTGTCCAACTTTGGGTAATAAATAATGAAATTCACATTATGTATAGTTGAAATTCATATTTGTTATGCCAAAAAATTTGCCGTTAAACTCATTCAATCAATTTTAATGAAGGTAATGATAAACATTTTTTTATTTCTACGTGCTCAAGTAATATGATCACTCAACATATCCAGTTATGCTTGTTGTGTTTGCAGTGATCCTTTTTCATATTCCAGCGTCAGGACCTGACATCTGCAGTTATGGCTTGAAACTATAGAGTTTATGATTATATTGTAGTTGATTTCTCATAGTTAATTATTACTCATTGTTTATATTATTATTATTATTATTATTATTATTATTATTATTATTATTATTATTATTATTATTATTATTATTATTATTATTGTGTATAGGTGACACGGCCATAAGGTTTTTCTCGCACCTGCCAGCTCAGTGAACTGTGATAGATGGGTATAAGGGGGGGGGTAGTAGCCTTGTGATGAAGTGGATGGGTAAACCAGATACGGCTGTCTTTTCCTATGTATTTCGGCCGGAATCGTACCGCGCTACCACCACTGTCGTAGTGTTAATCACTATGTTAATATTAATAGCAGAAGGGTGCAAGGTAAGAACAGACAAGCGGTGGTTCGTTTAACTTAATTTATTTCAGAGTACATCATATACGACGCCTCAATGCCCCAACCCTTATGACTATCAAAAACTCTGGTCTA
>JAXCGZ010021822.1:17500-27500 GCA_037179515.1 Halocaridina rubra | reverse complement strand
ATATATATATATATATATATATATATATATATATATATATATATATATATATATATATATATATATATATATATATATATATATATATATATATATATATATATATATATATATATATAATATATATATATATATATATATATATATATATATATATATATATATATATATATATATATATATATATATATATATATATATATATATATATATATATATATATATATATATATATATATATATATATATATATATATATATATATATATATATATATATATATATATATATATATATATATATATATATATATATATATATATATATATATATATATATATATATATATATATATATATATATATATATATATATATATATATATATATATATATATATATATATATATATATATATATATATATATATATATATATATATATATATATATATATATATATATATATATATATATATATATATATATATATATTATATATATATATATATATATATATATATATATATATATATATATATATATATATATATATATATATATATATATATATATATATATATATATATATATATATATATATATATATATATATATATATATATATATATATATATATATATATATATATATATATATATATATATATATATATATATATAATATATATATATATATATATATATATATATATATATATATATATATATATATATATATATATATATATATATATATATATATATATATATATATATATATATATATATATATATATATATATATATATATATATATATATATATATATATATATATATATATATATATATATATATATATATATATATATATATATATATATATATATATATATATATATATATATATATATATATATATATATATATATATATATATATATATATATATATATATATATATATATATATATATATATATATATATATATATATATATATATATATATATATATATATATATATATATATATATATATATATATATATATATATATATATATATATATATATATATATATATATATATATATATATATATATATATATATATATATATATATATATATATATATATATATATATATATATATATATATATATATATATATATATATATATATATATATATATATATATATATATATATATATATATATATATATATATATATATATATATATATATATATATATATATATATATATATATATATATATATATATATATATATATATATATATATATATATATATATATATATATATATATATATATATATACTATATATATATATATATATATATATATATATATATATATATATATATATATATATATATATATATATATATATATATATATATATATATATATATATATATATATATATATATATATATATATATATATATATATATATATATATATATATATATATATATATATATATATATATATATATATATATATATATATATATATATATATATATATATATATATATATATATATATATATATATATATATATATATATATATATATATATATATATTATATATATATATATATATATATATATATATATATATATATATATATATATATATATATATATATATATATATATATATATATATATATATATATATATATATATATATATATATATATATATATATATATATATATATATATATATATATATATATATATATATATATATATATATATATATATATATATATATATATATATATATATATATATATATATATATATATATATATATATATATATATATATATATATATATATATATATATATATATATATATATATATATATATATATATATATATATATATATATATATATATATATATATATATATATATATATATATATATATATATATATATATATATATATATATATATATATATATATATATATATATATATATATATATATATATATATATATATATATATATATATATATATATATATATATATATATATATATATATATATATATATATATATATATATATATATATATATATATATATATATATATATATATATAATATATATATATATATATATATATATATATATATATATATATATATATATATATATATATATATATATATATATATATATATATATATATATATATATATATATATATATTTATATATATATATATATATATATATATATATATATATATATATATATATATATATATATATATATATATATATATATATATATATAATATATATATATATATATATATATATATATATATATATATATATATATATATATATATATATATATATACTATATATATATATATATATATATATATATATATATATATATATATATATATATATATATATATATATATATATATATATATATATATATATATATATATATATATATATATATATATATATATATATATATATATATATATATACTATATATATATATATATATATATATATATATATATATATATATATATATATATATATATATATATATATATATATATATATATATATATATATATATATATATATATATATATATATATATATATATATATATATATATATATATATATATATATATATATATATATATATATATATATATATATATATATATATATATATATATATATATATATATATATATATATATATATATATATATATATATATATATATATATATATATATATATATATATATATATATATATATATATATATATATATATATATATATATATATATATATATATATATATATATATATATATATATATATATATATATATATATATATATATATATATATATATATATATATATATATATATATATATATATATATATATATATATATATATATATATATATATATATATATATATATATATATATATATATATATATATATATATATATATATATATATATATATATATATATATATATATATATATATATATATATATATATATATATATATATATATATATATATATATATATATATATATATATATATATATATATATATATATATATATATATATATATATATATATATATATATATATATATAATATACATATATATATATATATATATATATATATATATATATATATATATATATATATATATATATATATATATATATATATATATATATATATATATATATATATATATATATATATATATATATATATATATATATATATATATATATATAATATAGAGATATAATATAATACATTTAATATATGTATATATATATATATATATATATATATATATATATATATATATATATATATATATATATATATATATATATATATATATATATATATATATATATATATATATATATATATATATATATATATATATATATATATATATATATATATATATATATATATATATATATATATATATATATATATATATATATATATATATATATATATATATATATATATATATATATATATATATATATATATATATATATATATATATATATATATATATATATATATATATATATATATATATATATATATATATATATATATATATATATATATATATATATATATATATATATATATATATATATATATATATATATATATATATATATATATATATATATATATATATATATATATATATATATATATATATATATATATATATATATATATATATATATATATATATATATATATATATATATATATATATATATATATATATATATATATATATATATATATATATATATATATATATATATATATATATATATATATATATATATATATATATATATATATATATATATATATATATATATATATATATATATATATATATATATATATATATATATATATATATATATATATATATATATATATATATATATATATATATATATATATATATATATATATATATATATATATATATATATATATATATATATATATATATATATATATATATATATATATATATATATATATATATATATAGTTTGTGAGTGTGTGCATAAATATATAAAATATGTGTATATATGTGCCTATATATACAATTGTATGCATGTATGTGTATAAATGTTTATATATGGATTTTTGTGTATTCATCTGCATGTGTGTATGTGCGTACATATGTATATAAGATTTTATAGCTATTTTTTTATCATTATTCAAGAATTGTATGTCTTCCTGTTTTACAGTAGCAATTTTATCAGGCTGCTTTAATCTTTTTGTGTTTTTTTTTATTAACTTTTTTTTATTTTACAGACTTTTTTTTTACAAATAATTGTGATTATCAAAATTTTTATATAAAGTAGCGGTTTTATTTAAGTATTTATTTTCCTTTTAGACTAATAATAATAGTATAGTTTTAAGTGTGTTGTAGCATACTTATGCATGTATGTAATCTTAAGCCAAGAGAGCAATGCACAGCAGTCAGAGATAAAGCAAACAGAATTTTAGGATTTATCTCAAGAAGTGTTGGCAATAGGACGGAAAAAGTTATTTTGCAGCTCTGTCTTGCATTAGTTAGGCCACATCTAGATTATGCTGTACAATTCTGGTCACCATATTATAGGAGGGAAATTGAATCCTTGGACAGAATGCAGCGAAGAATGACCAAGATGATACACAATATCAGAAATCTACCATATGAGGACAGATTAAGAGAACTTAATCTACATTCTCTAGAGAGGAGCAGAGTTAGGGGGGATATGATTGAGGTGTATAAATGGTTTAAAGGGATTAACAAGGGTGATATTGATAAAGTTCTAAAAATTCATGATCAAACCAGTGAGTATCAGCCAAGACATCACATGAGCGACTGATGAAAAATTCTCATTAATTACATTTTTAACGTATCTTTTTGCAACTTATCAATAGTATTTCATTAATTTGCTGGTGATTCACTTGCCCAATCGTGATTGAAAACTGTCACGACAAGTTACGTCACCACAACATTAAAAAAAACAACGATATCAAGTTAGTGTCATTAGTAAGGTGTGTCCACACCGGCAACAAAACATATCAACAACAACCTTTGCTGTTGTTGTTGCTCTCAAAATGTAAATTAGTGATGGACTGAATCACATGTTGTCATAATTTAAAGAGAGCCTGTATTCTTATTTAAAAAGAAAATATCGAGCTTGTAATCTTTTTTTATACCAATAGCATTAGAGAAATATTTTGCTGTCATACTAATACAAAGCACTGGATAAATATCACATATGTATACCATGAAAATCTTTCTCATAAGTTGGATGCTCAAGGATTTGTGCCTCAATCATATTATTGATACAAGGGAGTATATTATAAGAAACAAATAATATTATATTGCCCAAGGGTCGCCGCAGTCTCAGCGATACTCAAGTAAATCTATGTTTTGTTTAAATTTGGACAAAGTGAATTGTATTGTTACAGCCTAATCGCTCCTTTAATATATAATATAAAGATTGTAGTAACAAACAAGCATGAAGTATATATCCATAAAACAAAGACAATAAAAAGGCTAAATTAATAATGAAAGTAAATATATCCTGCGATGTTAGAGTGAATGCAGAACTTGACATTATCGAAGGAAGACAATTTGGGTCAGGAAAGTCAGAAATAATCCGGAAGTTACTTTAAGTCCTAGTAGAAACAGAAAAGAAATTTGCAACAAGCCGGAAAATCAAAGAAATAGAGTGAAAATCATATATTACTTAATAATGAGCATTTCGTGGCCCACACCTTCACACTGAAACACAAACGAGAAGCTGCAAAACATATACCAAAGTCATACATGAAGAAACAAAGATTAAATTAAATTTGATGATAAACAGCATGAGGATTGAAGTCACATGCTAGAGCCTTCTTCAGAAAAACTGACTTAGGCAAAACCAAAATGGAATGCAACATATTTTAAAGCAAAATCCATTTATGATATGTAGAAATGAATATGCACATCTAAAGCAGCTATACAGAAAAAAAATGGTTTCTAACTAGAGACCTTATTGCTCTTCTGAATCAGAAATAGCTTTTTCTAGCATATGGGCAAGAGAGAGATGTAACTGCATCAATTTCATAGAGAGTAATGGCCAGAGAGAGCTAAACAACGGTATTTCCAAAAAATAATAACTATTTCCCAGTAATTTTGGAAGGGAGACTTTAAAAGCATAATTTTTGTTATCAATAAAGGTTGCTGTCTCTCAAGTGCCAAATTATGATTTAGAGTTAGAGCAGAAATCATTGATTCATGAAATTAAGGAGAAATACAAGTCGACAGCTGAAAAGAATAACATAACTAAGAAAAGTCAGAGTGATAGTATACAGGATATTTCAAAATTTGTAAATGATAATTTTTAAACAGGAACATCAACTTACTATCAAAGGTTACCATAAGTATTTAAAACAAATTACATAATCTTAAAAGAACATTATTAATGGAGAGATTGGCATGTGGAGGATCAAGAGTTCTCTGCCTGCAAAGTATAATATTTAGTGTTTTATTAGAACTCATTTCTGCCAATCATATTGCACAAAGTGCTAATCTCAGCAAAATTGAAATAGAGACAAAAATTGATAATCTCTTGTTCTGGATTGGGACATGCACACTTAAAATAGCATTCATCGGAATAGGAAGCTATATTGTTATCCATACCTATCCATATATCATACATAGTTCGAATAAAAAGCAAAGGACCAATAACAATACCCTGGGGGACACCTGAAATAATAATGCTGAATTTGCTGTAATGTTCACACACCACCATTCATTTGGTCCTGTTAGTTAAATATTAAACAATAATCGTATGAAACTGTCCATCAATGCCCTACTTTCTTTATTAAAAAATGAAAGCTATTTGATCATGAAGATCAAAGGCAACACTAAAGATACGTCCAATCATCCCTTCTTCCTGACCAAACTCCATTCCCTTTAAAAATTTGTATAAGGATATTAAAACTGGATCGCAAGTGCCAAGGCCTTTATGAACACCGAACTTCTTTATATTAACTAGGAAATAACGCAATTTTGTGGTAATCAGTGGAATCATAATGCCTTTTAGGGGAAAAGTCTTGTTATCAATCCCCCAACAAGAAGTAAAACATCCACACTTGACAATTTTTTGGTATATCACTGACATTTTTTATGGTAATAGAGCAGCACTATTTGCTTTTAAAATCTAGAGAAAAATGTCAATAAGAATTCCAGCTAGAGACATTTAAACTTGGGGGATCGAAATGCCAAAGACAATTTTAGGTTCAGGATAAGACTGGTGCGATGAATTGGCATGCCACCCTGATTGCTATAAGAATTTCAACTAAAATATATATCATTTATTTTTGGGAGTAAGTGCGAGCCCACCAGGTTTTAGTAATGTTGGCATGGACATATCAGTAATATATAGAGTAGTTTATTGAGTTAGCCACTCCTCGTGTTGATGATGTGCACAAGAATTTATTTCACACTAGCATCATATACTTTTTCAGCAGCAGAATAAAGATAATGTGCTTCAGGTCGGAGTCGAGTATATATATATATATATATATATATATATATATATATATATATATATATATATATATATATATATATATATATATATATATATATATATATATATATATATATATATATATATATATATTTTTTTTTTTTTTATCTGAGTGGTGTCGATTCCAAAGATTACATGCTATTTGTTTCTTCTGATAGTCACTTCTACATTCATTTCTATATCATCCTTTATTTTTATGCAAAGATTCAGTACTCTTCATGGACCCCTTGTCTCAATGATGTTAACAAAAAGGTTTTTAATGATATAATCATATCTTGATTACAAATGACTGGTCAATTATTATTAGCAAGGGTACGCGAGACAGCGTCTCAATTTTCCCATGAAAAAGGTAAAGCTTATAAGAAAATGACACATCTGGATTGTCTTGGTAGCTTTTAAAAGTGGCAGAGAGTACACAATGATATGTTGACCCCATGGAAGAAACAAACACTAGAAGTGATAGCAGCAGGGGAGCTAGTCAAGAGAAAGTTTAGGAAGTTTCCTGACCTATTGTATGCTTAGCTCTCGTAAATAATTGCTCACACCCAGACCCTTTTGCAAAACCAAAGACTGCAACACATTGCCAATCAGTGGGTGAAACAGTGTTTAGCCCCTCTGTGATGAGCATTAGAGTCACTAACAAAAATAATTCAAGCTTTCCTATTAACCTGCTGTAATGCCGCTATGTTATTAGCAAGACACTCAAATATACCATATTCATGGCATGGAGTACTGTAAACAATATAAATAAATATAAAAATCTTTTGGTGTTTCACAAATAATCATAACTTATGATGGACAAAGAAGCCACTTAGGATGTAGACGGTCATAATAGTAGCGATAAGAAATATATTAGATTTCAAAAGAAAAAATTTCTTGTAGACAATAATAAGCATTTCAGATATATATTGCATCTAGAAACAAGTGTCTGAGTAATAGGAAAGGTAATGCTGGCCAGAGGCAACAGTAAGATCTCAATATTGTCATGAAGGTCTCTGATGTTATTGCATAGTATGCAACACTGATCTAGTTATCACACATAGGGACAGAATTTAAGTCATTACAACCTGAAAGCAGTAAATTTAGAAATAGAGCAAAAATTACGTCATATCGAAATAACATTTTTAAAATTAGCAACCGCAACAATATTCACAATAAACTCTAAAAATTAAAATACTTAATAGAAATATGTAAATGTCTGCAGTAAATGGCCAACATGTTGGAGCCAACGCAACATGCACGCCAACATTTACTCCAGGATTGCCAAGCCATCTGGAGAAAAAATAAACATGGTCAGATAAGAAAGGAAAAACAAATTATAATGAAAAGCTATAAGCAAGGAGAAAGCATCCTGTAAGGAAACCAGTCAGTCACTCAAGTTCTCACCTCAAAGGAATCTCACACTGCTTATGATTTGAAAGAAAACAGTAAACTGAAAAAAATAGACATATGTGTTTGAATCTACCCTTAGGCAAAAGCACCAAGATGGAAGAAAATTAAAGACAATTGTAGGGAAGCAAAGAGAGAAGCAAATGTAAGGTGGGGCAGATGCTTCACTGAGAAATTTTAAAGGACTAAAAAGAATATTTGGAAGGAAGTGAAAAGAGTGAGGAAAGGTGAGTGTGGTTGGGAGAAGAGGATGAAAGTAGCAGATGGGCAATTGCTAGTAGATGAAATAAGGGTGAGAGAGAGATGGGCTGAATATTTCAAGAACCTACTAAATGCAGAAGATAATTGACAGATAGAGATTGTGGCCGTGGGAAGCGAAAGAAGAATGCCAATGTTACGTGATGAGAATGATAGAGAAATAACAAAAGAGGGGGTACATTTGGCATTGGAAGCAATGAAAGCAGGTAAAGCACAAGGGATAGATGGGTGTCATGCTGCATGCTTGTCAAAATGTAGGTAGGCATTAGTAGAATGGATGGTTTGATTGTTGAACGTATGTGTCAGGAAAGGGAGGGTCCCAGTTGATTGGATGAGTGCATGTGTAGTTCCACTTTACAAAGGTAAAGGCAATAAGTATTAGTGTAGTAGTTTTAGAGGAATTAGTTTGTTGAGTGTAGTTGGTAAGGTGTATGGAAGAGTGTTAATCGAGAGAAATAGGAAAGGTACTGAGAGAGTGACTGGGGGAAGAAGAGAGTGGGTTCAAGAGAGAAAGAGGATATGCAGATGATAATGTACTGGTGGCTGATACTGAGAATGAATTGAATCATGTTGTGACTGAGTTTAATAGTGTCTGTGAGAGAAGGAAGTGGCGAGTGAATATTTATAAAT
>JAXCGZ010021822.1:0-12500 GCA_037179515.1 Halocaridina rubra | reverse complement strand
TATATATATATATATATATATATATATATATATATATATATATATATATATATATATATATATATATATATATATATATATATATATATATATATATATATATATATATATATATGATATCATATATATATATACCCCGACCGGGACTCGAACCTAGGACTTATGATTACAAAGTCAAGGCGCTACCACTACACCACAGAAGGTTAAAAGGAATTCAACCTTATAGCTTATATCTGCTATACTTAGGAATGAACGCATTCTAACTGAATGCCACTATGTTCATATTACAAATTCCCCAACCTCACTCGTGGCTTCATTTTAGCATTTAATTCAAGTCCCAATCTCATTCGGGCCATGAAATACAAATAAGCACATTACATATGTGAAAACATGAATCATTTTTTACCCCGACCGGGACTCGAACCTAGGACTTATGATTACAAAGTCAAGGCGCTACCACTACACCACAGAAGGTTAAAAGGAATTCAACCTTATAGCTTATATCTGCTATACTTAGGAATGAACGCATTCTAACTGAATGCCACTATGTTCATATTACAAATTCCCCAACCTCACTCGTGGCTTCATTTTAGCATTTAATTCAAGTCCCAATCTCATTCGGGCCATGAAATACAAATAAGCACATTACATATGTGAAAACATGAATCATTTTTTACCCCGACCGGGACTCGAACCTAGGACTTATGATTACAAAGTCAAGGCGCTACCACTACACCACAGAAGGTTAAAAGGAATTCAACCTTATAGCTTATATCTGCTATACTTAGGAATGAACGCATTCTAACTGAATGCCACTATGTTCATATTACAAATTCCCCAACCTCACTCGTGGCTTCATTTTAGCATTTAATTCAAGTCCCAATCTCATTCGGGCCATGAAATACAAATAAGCACATTACATATGTGAAAACATGAATCATTTTTTACCCCGACCGGGACTCGAACCTAGGACTTATGATTACAAAGTCAAGGCGCTACCACTACACCACAGAAGGTTAAAAGGAATTCAACCTTATAGCTTATATCTGCTATACTTAGGAATGAACGCATTCTAACTGAATGCCACTATGTTCATATTACAAATTCCCCAACCTCACTCGTGGCTTCATTTTAGCATTTAATTCAAGTCCCAATCTCATTCGGGCCATGAAATACAAATAAGCACATTACATATGTGAAAACATGAATCATTTTTTACCCCGACCGGGACTCGAACCTAGGACTTATGATTACAAAGTCAAGGCGCTACCACTACACCACAGAAGGTTAAAAGGAATTCAACCTTATAGCTTATATCTGCTATACTTAGGAATGAACGCATTCTAACTGAATGCCACTATGTTCATATTACAAATTCCCCAACCTCACTCGTGGCTTCATTTTAGCATTTAATTCAAGTCCCAATCTCATTCGGGCCATGAAATACAAATAAGCACATTACATATGTGAAAACATGAATCATTTTTTACCCCGACCGGGACTCGAACCTAGGACTTATGATTACAAAGTCAAGGCGCTACCACTACACCACAGAAGGTTAAAAGGAATTCAACCTTATAGCTTATATCTGCTATACTTAGGAATGAACGCATTCTAACTGAATGCCACTATGTTCATATTACAAATTCCCCAACCTCACTCGTGGCTTCATTTTAGCATTTAATTCAAGTCCCAATCTCATTCGGGCCATGAAATATCAAATAAGCACATTACATATGTGAAAACATGAATCATTTTTTACCCCGACCGGGACTCGAACCTAGGACTTATGATTACAAAGTCAAGGCGCTACCACTACACCACAGAAGGTTAAAAGGAATTCAACCTTATAGCTTATATCTGCTATACTTAGGAATGAACGCATTCTAACTGAATGCCACTATGTTCATATTACAAATTCCCCAACCTCACTCGTGGCTTCATTTTAGCATTTAATTCAAGTCCCAATCTCATTCGGGCCATGAAATATCAAAAGCACATTACATATGTGAAAACATGAATTTTTTTGACCCCGACCGTGACGCGAACCTTGGTACTTATGATTACTAAGTCAAGCTAATGACCACGAAGGTTAAGTGGCATTCAGTTAGAATGCGTTCATTCCTAAGTATAGCAGATATAAGCTATAAGGTTGAATTCCTTTTAACCTTCTGTGGTGTAGTGGTAGCGCCTTGACTTTGTAATAATAAGTCCTAGGTTCGAGTCCCGGTCGGGGTAAAAAATGATTCATGTTTTCACATATGTAATGTGCTTATTTGTATTTCATGGCCCGAATGAGATTGGGACTTGAATTAAATGCTAAAATGAAGCCACGAGTGAGGTTGGGGAATTTGTAATATGAACATAGTGGCATTCAGTTAGAATGCGTTCATTCCTAAGTATAGCAGATATAAGCTATAAGGTTGAATTCCTTTTAACCTTCTGTGGTGTAGTGGTAGCGCCTTGACTTTGTAATCATAAGTCCTAGGTTCGAGTCCCGGTCGGGGTAAAAAATGATTCATGTTTTCACATATGTAATGTGCTTATTTGTATTTCATGGCCCGAATGTGATTGGGACTTGAATTAAATGCTAAAATGAAGCCACGAGTGAGGTTGGGGAATTTGTAATATGAACATAGTGGCATTCAGTTAGAATGCGTTCATTCCTAAGTATAGCAGATATAAGCTATAAGGTTGAATTCCTTTTAACCTTCTGTGGTGTAGTGGTAGCGCCTTGACTTTGTAATCATAAGTCCTAGGTTCGAGTCCCGGTCGGGGTAAAAAATGATTCATGTTTTCACATATGTAATGTGCTTATTTGTATTTCATGGCCCGAATGAGATTGGGACTTGAATTAAATGCTAAAATGAAGCCACGAGTGAGGTTGGGGAATTTGTAATATGAACATAGTGGCATTCAGTTAGAATGCGTTCATTCCTAAGTATAGCAGATATAAGCTATAAGGTTGAATTCCTTTTAACCTTCTGTGGTGTAGTGGTAGCGCCTTGACTTTGTAATCATAAGTCCTAGGTTCGAGTCCCGGTCGGGGTAAAAAATGATTCATGTTTTCACATATGTAATGTGCTTATTTGTATTTCATGGCCCGAATGAGATTGGGACTTGAATTAAATGCTAAAATGAAGCCACGAGTGAGGTTGGGGAATTTGTAATATGAACATAGTGGCATTCAGTTAGAATGCGTTCATTCCTAAGTATAGCAGATATAAGCTATAAGGTTGAATTCCTTTTAACCTTCTGTGGTGTAGTGGTAGCGCCTTGACTTTGTAATCATAAGTCCTAGGTTCGAGTCCCGGTCGGGGTAAAAAATGATTCATGTTTTCACATATGTAATGTGCTTATTTGTATTTCATGGCCCGAATGAGATTGGGACTTGAATTAAATGCTAAAATGAAGCCACGAGTGAGGTTGGGGAATTTGTAATATGAACATAGTGGCATTCAGTTAGAATGCGTTCATTCCTAAGTATAGCAGATATAAGCTATAAGGTTGAATTCCTTTTAACCTTCTGTGGTGTAGTGGTAGCGCCTTGACTTTGTAATCATAAGTCCTAGGTTCGAGTCCCGGTCGGGGTAAAAAATGATTCATGTTTTCACATATGTAATGTGCTTATTTGTATTTCATGGCCCGAATGAGATTGGGACTTGAATTAAATGCTAAAATGAAGCCACGAGTGAGGTTGGGGAATTTGTAATATGAACATAGTGGCATTCAGTTAGAATGCGTTCATTCCTAAGTATAGCAGATATAAGCTATAAGGTTGAATTCCTTTTAACCTTCTGTGGTGTAGTGGTAGCGCCTTGACTTTGTAATCATAAGTCCTAGGTTCGAGTCCCGGTCGGGGTAAAAAATGATTCATGTTTTCACATATGTAATGTGCTTATTTGTATTTCATGGCCCGAATGAGATTGGGACTTGAATTAAATGCTAAAATGAAGCCACGAGTGAGGTTGGGGAATTTGTAATATGAACATAGTGGCATTCAGTTAGAATGCGTTCATTCCTAAGTATAGCAGATATAAGCTATAAGGTTGAATTCCTTTTAACCTTCTGTGGTGTAGTGGTAGCGCCTTGACTTTGTAATCATAAGTCCTAGGTTCGAGTCCCGGTCGGGGTAAAAAATGATTCATGTTTTCACATATGTAATGTGCTTATTTGTATTTCATGGCCCGAATGTGATTGGGACTTGAATTAAATGCTAAAATGAAGCCACGAGTGAGGTTGGGGAATTTGTAATATGAACATAGTGGCATTCAGTTAGAATGCGTTCATTCCTAAGTATAGCAGATATAAGCTATAAGGTTGAATTCCTTTTAACCTTCTGTGGTGTAGTGGTAGCGCCTTGACTTTGTAATCATAAGTCCTAGGTTCGAGTCCCGGTCGGGGTAAAAAATGATTCATGTTTTCACATATGTAATGTGCTTATTTGTATTTCATGGCCCGAATGAGATTGGGACTTGAATTAAATGCTAAAATGAAGCCACGAGTGAGGTTGGGGAATTTGTAATATGAACATAGTGGCATTCAGTTAGAATGCGTTCATTCCTAAGTATAGCAGATATAAGCTATAAGGTTGAATTCCTTTTAACCTTCTGTGGTGTAGTGGTAGCGCCTTGACTTTGTAATCATAAGTCCTAGGTTCGAGTCCCGGTCGGGGTAAAAAATGATTCATGTTTTCACATATGTAATGTGCTTATTTTTATTTCATGGCCCGAAAGAGTTTGGGACTTGAATTAAATGCTAAAATGAAGCCACGAGTGAGGTTGGGGAATTTGTAATATGAACATAGTGGCATTCAGTTAGAATGCATTCATTCCTAAGTATAGCAGATATAAGCTATAAGGTTGAATTCCTTTTAACCTTCTGTGGTGTAGTGGTAGCGCCTTGACTTTGTAATCATAAGTCCTAGGTTCGAGTCCCGGTCGGGTTAAAAAATGATTCATGTTTTCACATATGTAATGTGCTTATTTGTATTTCATGGCCCGAATGAGATTGGGACTTGAATTAAATGCTAAAATGAAGCCACGAGTGAGGTTGGAGAATTTGTAATATGAACATAGTGGCATTCAGTTAGAATGCGTTCATTCCTAAGTATAGCAGATATAAGCTATAAGGTTGAATTCCTTTTAACCTTCTGTGGTGTAGTGGTAGCGCCTTGACTTTGTAATCATAAGTCCTAGGTTCGAGTCCCGGTCGGGGTAAAAAATGATTCATGTTTTCACATATGTAATGTGCTTATTTGTATTTCATGGCCCGAATGTGATTGGGACTTGAATTAAATGCTAAAATGAAGCCACGAGTGAGGTTGGGGAATTTGTAATATGAATATAGTGGCATTCAGTTAGAATGCGTTCATTCCTAAGTATAGCAGATATAAGCTATAAGGTTGAATTCCTTTTAACCTTCTGTGGTGTAGTGGTAGCGCCTTGACTTTGTAATCATAAGTCCTAGGTTCGAGTCCCGGTCGGGGTAAAAAATGATTCATGTTTTCACATATGTAATGTGCTTATTTGTATTTCATGGCCCGAATGAGATTGGGACTTGAATTAAATGCTAAAATGAAGCCACGAGTGAGGTTGGGGAATTTGTAATATGAACATAGTGGCATTCAGTTAGAATGCGTTCATTCCTAAGTATAGCAGATATAAGCTATAAGGTTGAATTCCTTTTAACCTTCTGTGGTGTAGTGGTAGCGCCTTGACTTTGTAATCATAAGTCCTAGGTTCGAGTCACGGTCGGGGTAAAAAATGATTCATGTTTTCACATATGTAATGTGCTTATTTGTATTTCATGGCCCGAATGAGATTGGGACTTGAATTAAATGCTAAAATGAAGCCACGAGTGAGGTTGGGGAATTTGTAATATGAACATAGTGGCATTCAGTTAGAATGCGTTCATTCCTAAGTATAGCAGATATAAGCTATAAGGTTGAATTCCTTTTAACCTTCTGTGGTGTAGTGGTAGCGCCTTGACTTTGTAATCATAAGTCCTAGGTTCGAGTCCCGGTCGGGGTAAAAAATGTTTCATGTTTTCACATATGTAATGTGCTTATTTGTATTTCATGGCCCGAATGAGTTTGGGACTTGAATTAAATGCTAAAATGAAGCCACGAGTGAGGTTGGGGAATTTGTAATATGAACATAGTGGCATTCAGTTAGAATGCGTTCATTCCTAAGTATAGCAGATATAAGCTATAAGATTGAATTCCTTTTAACCTTCTGTGGTGTAGTGGTAGCGCCTTGACTTTATAATCATAAGTCCTATGTTCGAGTCCCGGTCGGTGTAAAAAATGATTCATGTTTTCACATATGTAATGTGCTTATTTGTATTTCATGGCCCGAATGTGATTGGGACTTGAATTAAATGCTAAAATGAAGCCACGAGTGAGGTTGGTGAATTTGTAATATGAACATAATGGCATTCAGTTAGAATGCGTTCATTCCTAAGTATAGCAGATATAAGCTATAAGGTTGAATTCCTTTTAACCTTCTGTGGTGTAGTGGTAGCGCCTTTTCTTTGTAATCATAAGTCCTAGGTTCGAGTCCCGGTCGGGGTAAAAAATGATTCATGTTTTCACATATGTAATGTGCTTATTTGTATTTCATGGCCCAAATGAGTTTGGGACTTGAATTAAATGCTAAAATGAAGCCACGAGTAAGGTTGGGGAATTTGTAATATGAACATAGTGGCATTCAGTTAGAATGCGTTCATTCCTAATTATAGCAGATATAAGCTATAAGGTTGAATTCCTTTTAACCTTCTGTGGTGTAGTGGTAGCGCCTTGACTTTGTAATCATAAGTCCTAGGTTCGAGTCCCGGTCGGGGTAAAAAATGATTCATGTTTTCACATATGTAATGTGCTTATTTTTATTTCATGGCCCGAAAGAGTTTGGGACTTGAATTAAATGCTAAAATGAAGCCACGAGTGAGGTTGGGGAATTTGTAATATGAACATAGTGGCATTCAGTTAGAATGCGTTCATTCCTAAGTATAGCAGATATAAGCTATAAGGTTGAATTCCTTTTAACCTTCTGTGGTGTAGTGGTAGCGCCTTGACTTTGTAATCATAAGTCCTAGGTTCGAGTCCCGGTCGGGGTAAAAAATGATTCATGTTTTCACATATGTAATGTGCTTATTTGTATTTCATGGCCCGAATGAGATTGGGACTTGAATTAAATGCTAAAATGAAGCCACGAGTGAGGTTGGAGAATTTGTAATATGAACATAGTGGCATTCAGTTAGAATGCGTTCATTCCTAAGTATAGCAGATATAAGCTATAAGGTTGAATTCCTTTTAACCTTCTGTGGTGTAGTGGTAGCGCCTTGACTTTGTAATCATAAGTCCTAGGTTCGAGTCCCGGTCGGGGTAAAAAATGATTCATGTTTTCACATATGTAATGTGCTTATTTGTATTTCATGGCCCGAATGTGATTGGGACTTGAATTAAATGCTAAAATGAAGCCACGAGTGAGGTTGGGGAATTTGTAATATGAATATAGTGGCATTCAGTTAGAATGCGTTCATTCCTAAGTATAGCAGATATAAGCTATAAGGTTGAATTCCTTTTAACCTTCTGTGGTGTAGTGGTAGCGCCTTGACTTTGTAATCATAAGTCCTAGGTTCGAGTCCCGGTCGGGGTAAAAAATGATTCATGTTTTCACATATGTAATGTGCTTATTTGTATTTCATGGCCCGAATGAGATTGGGACTTGAATTAAATGCTAAAATGAAGCCACGAGTGAGGTTGGGGAATTTGTAATATGAACATAGTGGCATTCAGTTAGAATGCGTTCATTCCTAAGTATAGCAGATATAAGCTATAAGGTTGAATTCCTTTTAACCTTCTGTGGTGTAGTGGTAGCGCCTTGACTTTGTAATCATAAGTCCTAGGTTCGAGTCCCGGTCGGGGTAAAAAATGATTCATGTTTTCACATATGTAATGTGCTTATTTGTATTTCATGGCCCGAATGAGATTGGGACTTGAATTAAATGCTAAAATGAAGCCACGAGTGAGGTTGGGGAATTTGTAATATGAACATAGTGGCATTCAGTTAGAATGCGTTCATTCCTAAGTATAGCAGATATAAGCTATAAGGTTGAATTCCTTTTAACCTTCTGTGGTGTAGTGGTAGCGCCTTGACTTTGTAATCATAAGTCCTAGGTTCGAGTCCCGGTCGGGGTAAAAAATGATTCATGTTTTCACATATGTAATGTGCTTATTTGTATTTCATGGCCCGAATGAGATTGGGACTTGAATTAAATGCTAAAATGAAGCCACGAGTGAGGTTGGGGAATTTGTAATATGAACATAGTGGCATTCAGTTAGAATGCGTTCATTCCTAAGTATAGCAGATATAAGCTATAAGGTTGAATTCCTTTTAACCTTCTGTGGTGTAGTGGTAGCGCCTTGACTTTGTAATCATAAGTCCTAGGTTCGAGTCCCGGTCGGGGTAAAAAATGATTCATGTTTTCACATATGTAATGTGCTTATTTGTATTTCATGGCCCGAATGAGATTGGGACTTGAATTAAATGCTAAAATGAAGCCACGAGTGAGGTTGGGGAATTTGTAATATGAACATAGTGGCATTCAGTTAGAATGCGTTCATTCCTAAGTATAGCAGATATAAGCTATAAGGTTGAATTCCTTTTAACCTTCTGTGGTGTAGTGGTAGCGCCTTGACTTTGTAATCATAAGTCCTAGGTTCGAGTCCCGGTCGGGGTAAAAAATGATTCATGTTTTCACATATGTAATGTGCTTATTTGTATTTCATGGCCCGAATGAGATTGGGACTTGAATTAAATGCTAAAATGAAGCCACGAGTGAGGTTGGGGAATTTGTAATATGAATATAGTGGCATTCAGTTAGAATGCGTTCATTCCTAAGTATAGCAGATATAAGCTATAAGGTTGAATTCCTTTTAACCTTCTGTGGTGTAGTGGTAGCGCCTTGACTTTGTAATCATAAGTCCTAGGTTCGAGTCCCGGTCGGGGTAAAAAATGTTTCATGTTTTCACATATGTAATGTGCTTATTTGTATTTCATGGCCCGAATGAGTTTGGGACTTGAATTAAATGCTAAAATGAAGCCACGAGTGAGGTTTGGGAATTTGTAATATGAACATAGTGGCATTCAGTTAGAATGCGTTCATTCCTAAGTATAGCAGATATAAGCTATAAGGTTGAATTCCTTTTAACCTTCTGTGGTGTAGTGGTAGCGCCTTGACTTTGTAATCATAAGTCCTAGGTTCGAGTCCCGGTCGGGGTAAAAAATGATTCATGTTTTCACATATGTAATGTGCTTATTTGTATTTCATGGCCCGAATGAGATTGGGACTTGAATTAAATGCTAAAATGAAGCCACGAGTGAGGTTGGGGAATTTGTAATATGAACATAGTGGCATTCAGTTAGAATGCGTTCATTCCTAAGTATAGCAGATATAAGCTATAAGGTTGAATTCCTTTTAACCTTCTGTGGTGTAGTGGTAGCGCCTTGACTTTGTAATCATAAGTCCTAGGTTCGAGTCCCGGTCGGGGTAAAAAATGATTCATGTTTTCACATATGTAATGTGCTTATTTGTATTTCATGGCCCGAATGTGATTGGGACTTGAATTAAATGCTAAAATGAAGCCACGAGTGAGGTTGGGGAATTTGTAATATGAATATAGTGGCATTCAGTTAGAATGCGTTCATTCCTAAGTATAGCAGCTATAAGCTATAAGGTTGAATTCCTTTTAACCTTCTTTGGTGTAGTGGTAGCGCCTTGACTTTGTAATCATAAGTCCTAGGTTCAAGTCCCGGTCGGGGTAAAAAATGATTCATGTTTTCACATATGTAATGTGCTTATTTGTATTTCATGGCCCGAATGAGATTGGGACTTGAATTAAATGCTAAAATGAAGCCACGAGTGAGGTTGGGGAATTTGTAATATGAACATAGTGGCATTCAGTTAGAATGCGTTCATTCCTAAGTATAGCAGATATAAGCTATAAGGTTGAATTCCTTTTAACCTTCTGTGGTGTAGTGGTAGCGCCTTGACTTTGTAATCATAAGTCCTAGGTTCGAGTCCCGGTCGGGGTAAAAAATGATTCATGTTTTCACATATGTAATGTGCTTATTTGTATTTCATGGCCCGAATGTGATTGGGACTTGAATTAAATGCTAAAATGAAGCCACGAGTGAGGTTGGGGAATTTGTAATATGAACATAGTGGCATTCAGTTAGAATGCGTTCATTCCTAAGTATAGCAGATATAAGCTATAAGGTTGAATTCCTTTTAATCTTTTGTGGTGTAGTGGTAGCGCCTTGACTTTGTAATCATAAGTCCTAGGTTCGAGTCCCGGTCGGGGTAAAAAATGATTCATGTTTTCACATATGTAATGTGCTTATTTGTATTTCATGGCCCGAATGAGTTTGGGACTTGAATTAAATGCTATAATGAAGCCACGAGTGAGGTTGGGGAATTTGTAATATGAACATAGTGGCATTCAGTTAGAATGCGTTCATTCCTAAGTATAGCAGATATAAGCTATAAGGTTGAATTCCTTTTAACCTTCTGTGGTGTAGTGGTAGCGCCTTGACTTTGTAATCATAAGTCCTAGGTTCGAGTCCCGGTCGGGGTAAAAAATGATTCATGTTTTCACATATGTAATGTGCTTATTTGTATTTCATGGCCCGAATGAGATTGGGACTTGAATTAAATGCTAAAATGAAGCCACGAGTGAGGTTGGGGAATTTGTAATATGAACATAGTGGCATTCAGTTAGAATGCGTTCATTCCTAAGTATAGCAGATATAAGCTATAAGGTTGAATTCCTTTTAACCTTCTGTGGTGTAGTGGTAGCGCCTTGACTTAGTAATCATAAGTCCTAGGTTCGAGTCCCGGTCGGGGTAAAAAATGATTCATGTTTTCACATATGTAATGTGTTTATTTTTATTTCATGGCCCGAAAGAGTTTGGGACTTGAATTAAATGCTAAAATGAAGCCACGAGTGAGGTTGGGGAATTTGTAATATGAATATATTGGCATTCAGTTAGAATGCGTTCATTCTTAAGTATAGCAGATATAAGCTATAAGGTTGAATTCCTTTTAACCTTCTGTGGTGTAGTGGTAGCGCCTTGACTTTGTAATCATAAGTCCTAGGTTCGAGTCCCGGTCGGGGTAAAAAATGATTCATGTTTTCACATATGTAATGTGCTTATTTGTATTTCATGGCCCGAATGAGATTGGGACTTGAATTAAATGCTAAAATGAAGCCACGAGTGAGGTTGGGGAATTTGTAATATGAACATAGTGGCATTCAGTTAGAATGCGTTCATTCCTAAGTATAGCAGATATAAGCTATAAGGTTGAATTCCTTTTAACCTTCTGTGGTGTAGTGGTAGCGCCTTGACTTTGTAATCATAAGTCCTAGGTTCGGGTCCCGGTCGGGGTAAAAAATGATTCATGTTTTCACATATGTAATGTGCTTATTTGTATTTCATGGCCCGAATGTGATTGGGACTTGAATTAAATGCTAAAATGAAGCCACGAGTGAGGTTGGGGAATTTGTAATATGAATATATTGGCATTCAGTTAGAATGCGTTCATTCTTAAGTATAGCAGATATAAGCTATAAGGTTGAATTCCTTTTAACCTTCTGTGGTGTAGTGGTAGCGCCTTGACTTAGTAATCATAAGTCCTAGGTTCGAGTCCCGGTCGGGGTAAAAAATGATTCATGTTTTCACATATGTAATGTGTTTATTTTTATTTCATGGCCCGAAAGAGTTTGGGACTTGAATTAAATGCTAAAATGAAGCCACGAGTGAGGTTGGGGAATTTGTAATATGAACATAGTGGCATTCAGTTAGAATGCGTTCATTCCTAAGTATAGCAGATATAAGCTATAAGGTTGAATTCCTTTTAACCTTCTGTGGTGTAGTGGTAGCGCCTTGACTTTGTAATCATAAGTCCTAGGTTCGAGTCCCGGTCGGGTTAAAAAATGATTCATGTTTTCACATATGTAATGTGCTTATTTATATTTCATGGCCCGAATGAGATTGGGACTTGAATTAAATGCTAAAATGAAGCCACGAGTGAGGTTGGAGAATTTGTAATATGAACATAGTGGCATTCAGTTAGAATGCGTTCATTCCTAAGTATAGCAGATATAAGCTATAAGGTTGAATTCCTTTTAACCTTCTGTGGTGTAGTGGTAGCGCCTTGACTTTGTAATCATAAGTCCTAGGTTCGAGTCCCGGTCGGGGTAAAAAATGATTCATGTTTTCACATATGTAATGTGCTTATTTGTATTTCATGGCCCGAATGTGATTGGGACTTGAATTAAATGCTAAAATGAAGCCACGAGTGAGGTTGGGGAATTTGTAATATGAATATAGTGGCATTCAGTTAGAATGCGTTCATTCCTAAGTATAGCAGATATAAGCTATAAGGTTGAATTCCTTTTAACCTTCTGTGGTGTAGTGGTAGCGCCTTGACTTTGT